>CM071570.1:59593968-59686021 GCA_036426205.1 Ascaphus truei
GGAAGAGAAGAGGAGAGAAGGGGAGAGAAGAGGAGAGATTAGGAGAGAAGAGGAGAGAAGAGAGAGAGAGACAGCAAAGGAAAAGGCAGAATCACAGCCAGCAAAAACACTAGAGGGAGAGATGTGAGAAAGGCTGGGAAAGAAAGACTGCCAGAGATGGCAAGGCAGAGAGACAGTATCAGGATGTATGGAACCCTCGGACATAACATTGAAACTCACAAAAGACAGGAGACTGAATAACATAAAAACTGGCGGTTTATTGTTACAGGACAGTAAATAACACTGGAAATCCAAATGGAGTCTCCAATGTGTTCAGAGTTACAAGAAAAAGGCTATGGTTGAAAACGAGAGGTACTGTAACTCTCACTGTATTACTTCCTGGTAAACATTTTATAAATATAAATAAATATAGTAGCTAAGGGAACAAACAAAAGGCAGCGGCAAATAATACTAAGGGAAATAACAAAACAAACTAAAGTTACCTGCAAGAATTGCAGTGCTGCATGGAAAAGCAACAGCAGCAGAGGACAAATAATAAGCAGGGGAAGACGCAGCGCTAAGGAACAAAGAAAATTGTGACTGCTGACCTGTAAATAGAAGGTTTGACAAGCAAAGAACTAGAAGACTAGGTGGGGTTTTATACCCAAACTAAGATGGCCGCTTGCCTCAGGACTGTACTAGTTCATATCGATCCAGAGTGTGTGCACTTACAGATCTGTGAGGAGTACTGCGTGAGGGAATCATGACAGAAAGCATAGCAAAATAAATAGATTCCCGATATCGTAGTTGCATTCAGCCGGAGAATTTTGTTTTTAAAAGAAAGCACAAGGATGCAACCTGGAGAAAGGATTCTTTCTCTGGGACAGAACAGCTCCTACACCAATGTCCGAGGCATCAACTTCAAGAGTAAAAGGAAGTTTAGGATCAGGATGAGTGAGAACAGGGGCGGACACGAAGGCCTTTTTGAGAAGTGCAAAAGACTGAAGCGCAGCAGTGGGCAAGGAAGCAGGGTCCGCTCCTTTCTTGGTTAATTCCGTAAGCGGAGCCACTAAGGAAGAAATTTTTTGGATGAACCTGCAATAATAATTTGAGAATCCAGGAAATCGCTGTAATGCTTTAAGAGTGGTCGGTTGTGGCCAATCCAGGACTGCTTTGACCTTGGCAGGTTCCATGGTGAGGCCGGTGTCCGAAATGATGTATGCTAGAAAAATGGTGGACGTTTGATGAAAATGAAATTTCTCAAGTTTGGCAAAAAGACTGTTTGAAGCGAAGATGCACTTGTTTCACATAATTAATGTGTTCTTGTATGGATTTAGAAAAGATTAAGATGTCATCGAGATAAATGATTACAAAGGAGTTGAGAAGGTCCCTAAAAACTTAATTGGCGAAATCTTGAAACACGGCTCGGGCATTGCACAGACCAAAAGGCATGACCAGGTACTCATAATGTCCATCTCTGGTGTTGAAAGCAGTCTTCCATTCGTCACCCTGAAGGATCCTGACAAGATTGTAGGCACATCGTAAATCTAATTTAGAGAAAATATTAGCTCCTTGTAATCGATCAAACAGTTCAGAAATGAGGGGCAAGGGATAGCGATTTTTAACAGTGATTTTGTTGAGGCCCCGGTAGTCTATGCAAGGGTATAAGGCTCCATCCTTCTTCTTCACAATGAAAAACCCAGCGCCCGCAGGAGAGGTGGACTTACGTATAAATTCCTTCTGTAAATTCTCTGCAATATATTCTTTCATTGCCTTGGTTTCGGGCATAGACAACGGGTAAGAGGTCCCTCTGGGTGGTGTTGTACCTGGAAGTAGATCAATGGGGCAATCAAATGGACGATGAGGAGGGAGGACATCAGATTTGACCTTTTCAAACATGTCCCGGAACTCGGCATACTCCTCTTGCAATTGTACCCTTTCCTTTTCCTCGGACACTGTGGAACCCCACATAGGATGCAGTTCTTATTGCAGAAGGAGCTCCATTGAATGGGTTCCTTGTTGAGGCAATCCACCCGAGGGTTATGAATCTGCAACCAGGGCAGACCGAGGATCACGCTAATGGATGCAGTGTGAATAACATTGAATTGAATCTTTTCCAGGTGTTTATTCTCAATCTTGAGCTGAAGTACCTCCGTCTCCAAGGAGATAAAAGCCGGCTGAAGAGGTCTTCCATCTATGGCTTCAAGAGCAATGGGCTTCTTTCTGTGCCTGTTAGGAAGCAGGTGGCGTTCTGCGAATGCTTGATCTATGAAGTTTCCTCCTGAACCTGAATCAAGGAAAGCCAGCGTAGATACTTGGAAGCCCTCCCCAAAGAGAGTGATGGGGATAAGAATGCGAGAAGGGTTGTCAGCAGAAATAGGGGAAAGAAAAAGCGTTCCCAATGAGACTCCCCCAGGTCTCATGGGAACTTTGCGTTTCCCGACTTTTGGGGACAAAAATATGCCAAAAGGTCCAGAAGTTCCGCAGTAAAGGCATAGGCCGGCATTCTTGCGTCATAATTTCTCGGATTTGGAAAGACAAGTACCCCCTAATTGCATAGGTTCGGAAGTATCCGGGATCGGAGTCTCAGCTTGGCTCACCTGACCGGAAGTGATCCCTGATGGAGTGACACGATGATGTGCCTTCTCTTATCTCCTCTCCTGGAGGCGATGATCCATCTTGATGCAAACGGCGATAAGTTCTTCCAAGTCGGTAGGGCAGTCGTAGGTTGCCAGCTCATCCTTCAAAGCTTCAGATAGCCCTGCCAAAAAGCCACGGACGGAGCTTCGTCATTCCAATCGGTCTCTGCAGCTATAGTCGTAAACTTGAGTGCGTATCTAGCAACAGGGCGATTGTGTTGGGAAACATGAAATAGTGCAGAGGCAGCAGATACCTTACGGCCGTATGTATCGAACACCTTCTGGAACTCCCTGGTGAAGGCTCCGATATCCTGTGTGAAGTCGGATCTTCGTTCCCAGATGGGAGAGGCCCAGGAAAGAGCGTTATCTATAAGAAGATAAACAATATACGCCACTTTGGCGTGGGGTGATGTGAAGTGGGAGGGATTCATTTCGAATTGTATAAGCATTGATTAAGGAACCCCCGGCATTCGTGAGGGACACCCCTATAGCAGTTTGGAGCAGGTAATCGCGGTTCTTGGGAAAAGTGTGAAGAGGGCAGAGTGGCTGGTTCAGGAACAGCAGAAGCAAGAAAGGAACGAGGCTCTTGAAGCGAACGAGTGAGAGACCTGAAGTTCTCCTGAAGGGATCGCATACTTTGATCACTATCCACTAATTTTTCCTCAATACTGGACAGGTAGCTTGCGTGTGTGCTCGGGACTCTTCCTACCTCACGTGGGTCGAAGTTTATGTGGCTGAGCATATTGTAACGCGTAGCTCACCACAAACGAAGCGCGACCGCTGTGCTGAGGTAGGGAATTGAGAAACGCCAACCCACAGCCACGTGGGCGCGCCTAGGATGTAGATTGGTCGTGCAAACCAGGTTAGGATTATAGATGTGAAAGTAGTTGAGGGTACTTGTCAAATCAGGAAGAGAGGAGAGTTGCGGATCGTCGGGGTACATAGCCAAGTTCAGGATTGGAGAGTAGCGGATCGTCGGGGTACATAACCAGGTTCAGGATAGGAGAGTAGTGGATCGCTCTATGATGCAGCCTGATCAGGAAGGGAGGCGGGACTGAGCGTACGCCGACCTGCGTGCGTCACGGAGGCCAGGGGGCAGAGTCCGGTGCGCAAGGCACTCCCACTCCGATCCTGTCTGTCAGCGGGGCAGGGGCGGAGACTAGGGCATGTTTAAGAATGGAGGCTGGACGAGCACAACCACAGAGTGTCAGAGCGGGGGGCGGGGCCAGGACCGACCGCGCCAGATCCACGCGCGCGTAGCGGGACTGAGAGACTGCACTTCCTGAGTGTCAGACACAGCAGCAGATTTGAGGGTGAGGAGATGGTCTCCAGCCACCAGGATGGCAAATCCTCACAGCTGTAAAGATACCTGGTAGCACTTAATAAGATGTTAACTTAAGTTACATTCTTGTTAAGTCAATAACAGCACTTTCTGGATCTGCCCCTAGGTGAGGTCTTACCAATTATATCCAAAGTATCGTCACTACCTCTATCTTTCTGTTGCTAATACCTTTCCCTATACTGTACAACCTAATATACTGCTGGCTTTCCCAGTTAATTTGTTACATTGTTGACCTACTTTTGAGTCAACTGAAATAAGGAATCCTTCATTATATTGACATTTTAGTGCCATTAATCCTGTATTCTGCCTTTTTTATTCTTGTGATCCAAGTACATTACTTTCCACGTTTTTTTGCAATAAATTATAGTTGTGGCTTGTTTATCATTTTTAATAGTAAGAAGTACAAAAGCCTTATTAAAATCTATGTATGTTATCTCTATTGCTCCACCACTTTCTATGACTGTAGCCAAAATATTAAATCAGATTTGTTTTAACATGATCATGATTGCTGGAATTTCGATATTCAACAATTGTTTCCTTCAGAAGTGTTCCATTCATTCCCCCACTACTAATGTCAGTGGCCAGTAGACTAGTTACCTATCTTTTCCTTACTTCCGCTTTTGTGAAGAGGGACTACTGCTGCTCTTCTCCGGTCATCTGAAACTACACCTACTAATAGTGACTGGTAAATAGTTCAGTTAATTGTGTTGCCAGCACACCCTAACATCTGTAAATATTCTTCGTTATATCTGTCTGGCCCTATTGACTTGTCGACTTTGTTTTGAAAGAAACAGTAGTACTTTATCCTCTTTAAACATACTTATGTTCATACTGTATCCTTTCTATTTATATTCATGTTGCCCAACTGTGGTCCCTCACCTTCCCTTTCAACTGTGAATATGGAATATTTTTTCAGCACAGGTCCACCTCAAGTGTCACTGTCACGCATAATTATATACATTATACCTATCCACCTTAAACATTCTGCGCAATATCAAACTTATTAAATCTTTTCAGCTGAAGTTGACCTCTTTTGCCTTTCTGTATCACAGTCTATACCATCTCTTTGTTCTCCTAGAATGTTGTTTAAAAGTTATACTTTACATTTGTCTTTAATTTTCCTCCTACATTTCCTCTAATCATGCATTAATAAATGCACAGTTTTCATATGAAAATTGTATTGGTTGGTTGCCACAAAAACTGGTATGTCTCAGTGCCTTGAAGAGACATGTAAGAACCACTGAATTAGAAATTAATCGATTCTGGGTGTGGAATTCTCCAGGTGTTTGCATTGATAATTCATGCACTTAAAGCAGTGTTCTATTGCCTGTCCTATAACACGTTTTTTACATGGTTGTTGATACAGTATATACTGTATAAAGAAATCTACCTGCCATGCATACTTTAAAATATAATATTCTCTCTAATGGAGTTCATCTGATTTTCATGGTAAACTTAAGAAATGTAGTTGTATTATATGTGTAGTCTAGTGCCCCTGGCTATGGGTTTCCCGGCCCTAGCACCTAAGTCCTGGTAAGTGCAAGCAGTGTTGGTATTAAATCCTTCCACATGAGCCAGCATGAGAGTCCCGCAGCACACTACTAATTGTATCCGAATGTAGCCATAGCCAGGTGCAGCCTAGTGGCCATTGAAAGCATCATGCCTGGCGGGGTGGTTATAGGTGTCAGCACCATGGGGTTCCACCCTCAGACCAGCCTGTTCCGCCCTCACCTGCCCAGTTTTGGGGCAGAGTCACTAACCCCACCCCCAGGTATATAAGCGGTTTCCTTCCCAAATTATAGAGAGATTCCAGGATTTAGCCTACACCATAGTGAGCGAGGTGTTCTACCTTACCCCATCAGGGGTTGAGGGGGTGACGACTAGTCCCAAGGGCCTCAAGCCTTTGGGGGGCCTAGTCAGAGACAAAGCGACTGCAAGGTGCGAGGGAAGGTGTTCATCCGTAGGGTGTTATGAAGTACCTCTCTTTTGCGTGGGATATGGACTCTGCTGGCCTGCCAATAAATGGTACAACGTTCCATGTCTCCTGTCTAATTTACTGGAAAGAGGTTCATGTGGGGTCACTCACTGCCCCTGGCAGATCCCTACAGGATGGAGGCGCTGCACCAGATGAGTTCCCATGCTTTTCCCCATACCAACGCGGAACCTCTGGCTTACTGACAGACAACAGGTGAACCCATACAGCACCAAGGTACAACCATAACAACTTACGGGGGGGGGCAGGGTGAAGTGTTACATATGTACTAAACTTCACACTATATTGTAGCTTACCACCTTATAGCCATCCACCTTGCTTTACCTCGGGACTCTCATGTGACCTCAGGCCGTACGATCTTTCTCAGAAGGCCCAATATTCATATTTTAGACACTGTTTACATTCTGAAAGATTATTCTCTTGTGCTAGATTAGAGAAATGCTGGTGGCTCCCACCACAATTTACTGTACTCATGTCGATTTCTGAATTTATTACAAGTTAACTTTCTGCATGTACAGTATGTTTCTCTGATGCACTTCAAAGCATTTTCACATTCAAAATAAGTAATTATTATCATTCTTTCTTCATCTTAAATAATTCCTCTTCTTAGGTAGAAAGTAATTCCTACATCAAGTGATGGTATGCACTGTCATCATTTTATGTTTTTCATTTTGTACTGTACCTAGTCTTGATGTCTATAATTATATGCAATTCTGTGGATTATTTAGCATGAGAAAAGTTTTTTTTATTGGAAAATATAGAAACTTCCATACATGAAATAGCTTGAATTATTTTATATACAGTGATACCCATTGTGATATTTTTTACATAAAAGGTTTAATGGTTTAAAACTGCAAGAGTACAATGTGCTACTTGGAGTCTTAATTATGTACTTAGTATAAATCATTTTATCATGTATAATGATTAATTAAACCACACATTGAACAAAACAGGCACTTATTCAATGTCTTATTATTACGTTAGCACATATACTCTTCCCTTAACTACATTCACATTCTATATTTGTACTGTATGCTCCCAGTTAGTTAGTGTTTATCATGGTTTTGCTTTGCAAGCCATTTCATGCAAGTTTACCATAGGCAGAATTGTACATGCATGGAAATGAATTGCACTTAATACAATAAAAAAAATAAAACTTAAGGATTTATTAGAATATTGTTCATGCCTTAATCATACATACATATATACATATATACATACATACATACATACATACATACATACATACATACATACATACATACATACATACATACATACTTTCTTCTATAACAAATAGGGGGATGTGATTCAAAGTTTCAAATCTGGTGCAGTTTTTGCAGCTTGATCAAAGAGAATGTGCAGCTTTTGTTGTTGTTTATTTTTACTCTTGTTTTGCAGCTGTGAGATGTTGATACAAAATCCCATATAAATAATCATGAGAAAAGCTTCTTCCAAGCCAGCAATTGTAATGGCATTGGATGTGTGGCTGGGATAGGAAAGCCATGATTCTATCAGCATGTCTTCCACAGATCACCAAACATGCTTCGATTACCCCTTTGACACAGACAAGCCTTCTGGTTAGTGACATGCAAAGGAGTGACTTAAAACTTCCAGAGGGGTCAGCAAAGCGCTTACGTGTTATGTTGCTGACACCTCTGACAGCAATGGGGTTAAAAAGTTACTGAAGAAAAGCTTACAAATGTTTTATTATGATAACGAAAATAGAATTGACTCCTGATTGCACATTAACTCTAATGCTACACCCTGACTCTAAACCAGGGGTGTGCAAACTTCCTGCACTGCCCCCCCCTGCCTGCTGTCCTACTTGGTCGCGCCCCCCCACCCCTCCCTTACCTCCAATGAAGCGTGAAATGACGCTGCAGGGTCATTTGACGTCACGTGACCCGCGGTGTAATTTAACGTCATGTCTCCATGGTAATGGGCGCCATTTGACACCGTGTTGCCATGAACTGAAGTTGGTAAGTAAATTTACAGAGGCCTCGCGCTCTCAGCGCGGGACCTCTGAAACCACAACCTAGTCTGCGCACCGCTGGTCTAAACTACAGCCTGAACTATTTTAAAAGAGGGATAAGTTGTATATCTCTTATTCAGACCTATGCATATCACAATAGTGATGTGTGATTTTTCTGAACTGAGCCATAACAACTTTTTGCTGTTAATGTCACAAATTTCTGTGGTTAATAATGTTTTGAATTATTTGGGGATGCTGCCAGCTGGGACCGGGTCCACACATACAAATACATGGGACAATTTAAATCCGGATAAATAACAGCATTCTGTTCTTCAGGTAGAAAAATAGACCTGAGAAGTTTCTGTAAGAAGAGGACTCAAAATATTTCATTATATCTTTGACTGTTGTTTAGGATAGAATACTATACTTTATAACTTTCATGTGGTCTACTTGGTAACTCAAATGCAGAATACAGTACAATGTAAAAAATATTTCACCTTACACATTATTCTGACCTTAATTTCTACTGTTTCTGTTTTATTTCCTCTTTAAGTGTAGTTTTATTTTGAGATGCACATGATCTTAAATGTATTCCATGCTGTAATTTTAGAGTATCAAATGTACATTAAAAGTGATTATTTTAAACAAGAATGAAACAGCTTGACATCACAACATGATAGTTAAAGAAAAAAATGCAGGGAGGCAATGGTTATTAATCAAAGATTGCTCTTACCTGCAGTTTTGCAGTGCAGTTGTATTTTTCAGCAATATATCAAGCAATTGTTCCAGTCAAAAATTAGCATGTAAGCAAAAATAAATGTATGCAAAAAACAAACTCCAGGAGTAAAATTGCATGTGCCAAAGTCCATTACACTGTCAGACAACGCTGGCAGCTACATGTACAGCAAGAACGAATCACACAAGGCACCATGTCTTGAAAACAATTAAATATTTTTGAATAGTCTCCTCAAAACACTATCAACTTGTACAAAAAAAGCGGATACGTATAATATTGGGGATCTACTTCCAAAAGCAATTATACGTTTTCTATTTGTTCACTAATAAAAATGTTTTTACAGTGACTATTAAAAGAAGATTTTATATTTTCCAGACATGATGCCATGTATGATATAGTCCAAAAATAAATATATTGTACATGAAACATAGGAACATCCGCATCTTTCAGAAAAGCAAACAAAATGAAAGGGGTCTGCTTGCTACTGCATCGGAGATATTTTAAGAAGTGAAGAAAGGGAAGAAAAATGATAGAAAATGACTTTGATACTTCCCATTATATGTGTCTGACTTTTAACTCTACCCTAATTCCTCCTATTAGCACTGCAGTACAGTACAGTACCCTGACACACTGGTGTATAAAGATGCAGGAGGAAAATGCTTCTCATAATGTCATTTTATTGGCAAAATTACCCTGATAGATAAACCCCAAAAAGGCGAAATAGATATTAAAGAGGGGCACTTTCACTCGTGTTTTGATTCTAAAACAATTTCATGTTTTGGTTTTGCTGGAACTCAGTAGTTTTTAGGGTTTTTTTTGGAGGGGATGCTCCAAAAGTTAGGAGAAACAAATTCACAATAACCAGGAACTTTGTCAAATGTTTTGCTAGATGTTTTTTTGTTAGCAAATGCAAACGTTTGGCCAGTTTATAAAACAAATAATTAATTAATTAAGAGGATAAACCTTTTTAAGGTTTTAGCTCCAATTTCCATCAGATACACAAATTAAGTTAAAAGTGAAACTAAAACTTCCGAACAAACTTCAAAATTCTGATTTTGAACCTGTGCACCTGCTGATATATAGTAAGTATAGCAGAAACTTGCAGCCAATTAAAATTTTCTCTTTGTAGCAATGCAATATATATGCTAGGATTTGGTAAACTTTTTGTAACATACTAAATAAACTTTTTAGAAGTTTGAATAAGTGGAAATTCTACTGTAGGAAATTATGGAAACCTATTTCCCAGAGTATACTTTATTCAGTTATATTTATTAATATCTTGACTAGTTCTACTGGTAAAATTAAAGTTAAAGTGTAATGTTTGTCATTTCTTTATCACATGATTATATGAGATAGGATTATACATATTATGAATTACCCAATTTTGCTGCTTAATCCAACACCCTTTTGTCTATACGATCACGCCCCAATGGCACATTTATGAAAATTATCTCAATTATTCCCTTATTAAACTGTGGTTTGTCAACCTACAACATTATTAGCACAGATGCAGGGATCATATGATGTGTAAAAATGTAAGACTTGTTGATGCATATTGCTGTGCATTTCAGAACTCCACTTAGCAGACATTTCACTTGGTCAAGAATTTCTCTTGGAGTCATCCTCGTTAACAAATTTGTATATTGCATCCTGCCTTGGAAATTTAAGTCTGTCTTACAAGTCGACTAACTTGATAATTGTTTGCTACATTGACAGCTTTATATTCGACAATTACTGTCATTAATGAAAACATAATTACAAACTTATTATATACATCATGAAGCATCATTATCGTGCGAGGAGCCAATAGAGAAGTATGTGGAAACTTATGGTTAAATAATGCCCTAAAGGTTAGGCGAACCATGAAAGTGAATACAAGAGAAAAAGACACACTAGGGGTCACTATTGCTATTTGAGGGAATTCATAAAGCCCAAGAAAAGTCTTAACAAATACATCCCTTAAAAAAAAAAAAAAAAATATTTTTACCTTAGCCCCTAAGAGTAAGATCTCACAGATAAATCAAAGCAACTTAAGAAGTCAAATAACTGCTGATGCTGTTTGAAGGAAGTTGGTCAGATACACAGCAATTAGATATATAAGGCAATGCAAGAAGTCTCAGGCAACCACTCAAAACTCACTGGCATCTACTCACCTGAACTGTGATAAAAGAAAGATGAGACAAATATTACCATGTACTAATTTGAACTTTATTTAACTGTGTATGCATTTAATTTACAAATAGTAACATCTCTTTGGTGGATACAGCACATCATGTTACCAACATATTTTCCATGCAGTCATATTTATTTGCATCATTGCCTCTGTTTTCCTGCATGCATCAATTCAATTGCAGTTATTATATTTCATCTAAAATAAACAACACACAGTAAGAGAAGCAGCATATTTAGAAATGTAACAGCAACAACAAAAAATATGACGCCTTCATGCATGGGTTTATGAGAAAGTGAGGGAGGACACAAAGCACTTCAAGGTGATAGTTTTGGACAAATGTACCCTGGTTTAGATTTAGCATGGAATCCTGGTTCCTCTGTGCTTGCAATTAACCTTTTTGCACCCAGAGGAGGCCCACGTGGCAGTGAATGGGTTAAATCGCAATGTTGATCATATTGATACAAAAAAAATGTAATACTGTAGAACATAAATCACTCTGCTCTTTTGCTCTGTGCCAAACCATGAGATTAATTTTTATTTTGAAATGCTCACAAAACCAGGAAGGCAAGTTTGTATTTTTACTGTTTCAATGTACCCATACATTATATGAATGTACTAACGTGATTTACTAATCCTGTAAAGTTACGTGGGGGCAGCATATACACAGTAAGAATAACACTGTAACACATTCTTCATAGAAAGAAGACCCATTGTATTGCAAAGTGCAGAAAAGATATGTCTGGGGACAGTATTTCATGTGGTCAAAATCTTGATGTTGTTCATGTTGAGACATAAAGTCTGGTTCATATCGAAAATAAAAAGATTATAAATATATAAAACAAGTGTGTTTACAGCACAGTAGTTAAGTATGTCTTACTTATGTCCCTGTAAGTACTACACATTTACAGAAACATGCTCTGTTTATGTTTTAATTATAGTTGTGCTGAATAATTTTAGACTGTATGGATACAGATTTATCTATAATTCAAATATGTACGATTACAGACACAGCCATCAAAAGTGTGTCACATAATCAGAAAATGAAAGACCAATTTACTTTAACAGCAATTACATATGGTGATTGTGAAAATATTACTTTGTATATTTAATTCAAACAACTTCTCTCCGATTCTAACAATTGTATAATCCAACCTTAAGTCTTCTTTTTTCTTTCCGATCACAAATATTACCATTACAGTACGATACATACATCAGTAGTTCGCTTTCAGAAAAATATGAAGGTGCAATATAATTTTGTTAATCCACTGTGAATTTTCTAAAAACTGCTTTTTTAACCCAAGCCTGATCACTGCAAGTTTGCAGCATTCTTTCCTCAGCAACATTGAGCCCCAAACAAGCATGTGACACAAGCACTATGTATTTCATTTTACATTCATTTTTATCTTTATTGTGTAAGCCAGGCTACTTAATATAACATCTAATAAAACAGTGAAAAAAAAAACCAAAACAATGAGGTGTTAACATGGCTAAGCCCTTTCTCTACTTCATTGCAACTTTAATATATTGAATGTGGCTAAGTGGTACGGCACACTGAAGTGAATTTTATAGATCACCCATTTAACTTCATCTAAGATACATAAACTAATATGTTCTTTCTAGTACTGCCGTGGAATGTAGCTCTGTATACAGAAGAATGCACGCACAACTAATCCCTGCATTGGGGTGGATTTCTTTTAGTAATTTTACATCTCGGGAAAATGAAGGTGTATGACATTTTCTGCTTCACAGCTCTGCCCCACGTCCAGCAAGCCAAACAACAAGTCGCTTTTGCTAGCTTTGATCTTTCTTCTTACTATATTGATATAGAATTTATCATAGTAAGCTCAAAAATACAGGCCTTTTAAAATGTTCACGTGATAGTCAACCAGACATCATACATAATCTCTGCATTAAAATGAAGGCATTTGTTGAACATGAGTAAATCATATTTTATTTGGGGTTTCTAAATATTCAACAGTAAACAAAGAGGTCCCAATGCAAATCCAATATAATAAATCATTTGATTAATTTCTATATGTTTGTTTTCTTCTCATAGCACTCCAGTTGGCATAATTAAATATATACATATATAATACTATGGAACTGGGCTTTGCGCTTGCCAAGATTGTGTACGATACGTTTCTAAACAGTTCATGCATTTATTGTAGTCACTTAAAATTGGAGTTGTTTGTATTGTATTCTAACACTTAACCTTCAAAAATATTTCTGTGCTGGGACTGGAGATTTCAAGTAGTTGAAACATTGTACATTTGCTTTGAGAAAACACTATTAAATATGTAAAAAAAAGTCTGTGTGTTATAATCGAGTCATTCCAGAAATAATTACACAGTGTAAGGCTCTTTCCATTAACAATATCTAGTGCAGTTTTAAAGATCACTTGTTTAGAAAATTGGTTTGATTAATTTTTCAGTTATAATGTTCCAAAAAAAAAAAGATATTAGTAAATGTAAACAAGTAGGTATGTTTCTCATATTACTACTCCTACATAAACCTTGGCTATTAAATGACATGGCAAAAATGTTTTGTAGCATTTTTAAATACAATTTAACAGCTGAACATAATGTAAATAAAAACAAATTAAATCATAAACATAATATTAATTACATGCATATTTTCAAAAGAAAGAGTGGGGGGGGGGATAAAAAATATATCCTTATAAAATGGATCCTAAGAATATTTAAGCTTTATCTACATTTACATTTCAGTTGTATATTTTATATGGAAATTATATTATATTTGTGTTTCGTACTAATCACATTGTTTTGTAAGGTTATTTTTTAACAGCAATTTATCATGCATCAAAACTAAATGTTGGCATTCTTGAGCAATGCAAGTTTGTACAAGAACATGTTTCAGGTTTAGGCTAATTCAACAGTTTATAAATGTGATCATCTCTTTTTGCTTGGTTGTCATAAATTGTGGTATGTAAACTAGAAATAACACCTACATCACTGATAATACTCAACATGTCAGATCACTTCTGTATCTACAGAAGCTTTATTCATAGTACTGACAGAGAATTTATTATTAGGAAGGATATGCCATTCAGTACAGTGGTTCATTGTTGTCTCTGAAATTATTATAGAATGATACAAACTAAGCCAGGTGCTTCAGAGACTGTATGATGATTACATCATGAGCTGTCAATCTTTAGTTACAGGGAATTATACATAAATACAACAGAAAGAACATTTTCTTTAAAGCAACCACATTTTCAGAATTACAGGAATATTTATACAGTATATGCATAAATACACACACACATATATATATATACACACACACACACACACACACACACAAACACATATATATATATATATATATATATATATATACTATATTCTATATATATATATATATATTATATATATCACAGTGGTTGACAAATCACCAAAAAATCTACTCGCACACACAAAAAATCTACTCGCCACCTAGTACCAAACGTGTGCTGCTTGGCCATATTTACTCCCGCCGGGGTTAAATCATCCTCATCGCCGGGGCGAGCAAATGTATAGGTTTGTCGAACACTGTTTATATATATATATATATATATTATATATATATATATATATATATATAATATATATAAAGTAAAATAATACACTGTATGCTCTGTGCATGTCTTAGGCAGGTCTGCAACCCCCCTTCCCTTCCATTATCACCCAGCACACACACTTCCACTGCAGCAAGGGATTCTGGGAAATGACATGCAATGAGCACACAGTGCCACTATATATAAATGCGCCTGTGTTTTCTCCCCCCCTGTTACATATATATATATATATATATATATATATAATATATATATATATCTAATATATATATTATATATATAAGTGTTCGCCAAACCATACATTTTGCCTCCCCGGGCAGAGTGGATTTAACCCCCGGGTGAGTAAATATTGGCCCAAGCAGCACACCGTTTGGTACTAGTGGCGATGTAGATTTTTTTGTGTGGCGAGTAGATTTTTTGTGATTTGTCAATATAGGGAATATCTGCCCAGAAGATCTTCCAAACAATCTGGAGATTTTATCATTTGCTCAATTGCACCTTTTTGTGCAATGTTTTTAATACCATTGAAATATCACAAATCTATTATATATATATATATCTAATATATATTATATCTTATTATCTATATATAGTTTTGTATATTCAATGGTTGTATTATAAACATTGCAAAAAGGTGCAATATGATAAAATCTCCATAGATTGTTTGGAAGATCTTCTGGGCAGATTTATTCCCCTATATTGTGTTGTTGTGTTTGAAGTGATATTTTATTATAATTCCCTGTATACCGTAGGTATGTGTGTACAGACATTACAATTAGTCAAAAGCATCAATACAATATTAAAATAAATAAGAAAAGCTGGTTATATGCCCATATACTTTTTCAGGTAATATGTTTGCAACAAGATATCACATTTAAAATATGGGTAAACCAATAATGAATATTATGAAGCAGTGAAGAATACCAAAGCATATGCACCTACATCCCACTGTCCTTTTCATTCACTGCACCACAACTCTACAATCCATGTACTGTATAATTAACCATGTCCCAATTCTATTTAAGATGATGCAAACATTATTTAGTTATATACAGTAATTTGGGAAAAATGATGCCCAGCCAAAGCCAAGGCAAACCCCAAGAGAGACAGAGAGGGGGATTTAAAGGGATACGCATTTGAATGGTTTACTTTTATACTTGCACGTATGTTCACATTCCAATAACACTCCCACCGAAAGTATTACGTTAAAACGGACTACGTATTTTGGGGGAAGTAACTCGATTGCACGTAAAGAAGTATTACCCAAATTCTTAAAGAGTTCTGCATTATTTATTGCAAAAATACTAGTGATGTGCAAATCACACGCTGGCAAAAATGATTAGGGTCAAGTCCTAAATAAGAAAACATTCCTAGATATTGTTCAGAGCAAATAAACATTGTATAATTGATTTCACTAGATGCACTATATATTTTCTCTCCAAAATGATTATACCTGTGTGTATGCAGAGATTATGGAGACTTTGGCCTACAATCATCATCATTTTTTTTTTTTTGAACTTCCGCCCTAAGCTGTGACGCGATAGCAGTGACGCACGCGGAAGCACACAGCAAAGAGCGAGTGAGATGCTGGGAAGCTGCTTGCAATTGTCCTCCAGATCTATCGGCGGTTCTCTCCCCCACCTGATTATTGTATGGAAAATGTGAGTTCATAATACTCGTGATGATTTTTGTAATATACTGAGTTCGAATAGTATGCACTATTGTGGTTTTTCTTTATTTTCATACCATACTCACCTATTGAGGGATATCCTGGCATTTGCGGTTGAAAGGGCTACAGTCAGAGAGAGATGGATCTCTGACATGTGATATTATACAGCGATTTTTGTGAGTTCTATTCTTACAGATTATAAGGAACAGTTGCAGTGATTACAGTCTGCACTATATATGTTTAATTTCTTTTACATATACCACGGTATCCTCCTGCGCTCCTCCTCACCTCCAAGCAAAGAAATCATCAAAATCTGTTAGAACGGATTTAATATCGCACCCGGTAAAAAAGAAATGATCATTATATACTAATGATTGTTCATATCTTACTATAAAAACTAAAATTGTATATTTTTCTAATTGATTTGTTTCAATTTTTTTGTGTGCTAATTTGAGTGCTGGAACTTTGTTTACTACGTACTGTACTATATATAACCAACATAAAAATCATTGCTAACTATAGACACAGGATCTCAAGAGAAAGGCAGAGCTTCTATACAGTATTTCCTAATTACTTATGAAAAGTCTTTTATTATTATTTTTATATATATTTTATTTATATGTATTTTTTGGATATATATATTATGATTGATCTAGTTCTGTAAGAGTAATTTTATACATTGTAAGTGTTAATGTTTCATCTCCTCATGAAGGATATGTAGCATACACACACACACACACACACACACACACACACACACACACACACACACACACACACACACACACACACACACACACACCTTTGTTATTTTTAACATATGGATCTCCTTTTAAAAAAAAAAAAATATATATATTCTTTTATTAATCTTTTCATCATTATGCTACATTAGCACTTATCTGTGCACTTTTCCTAATGGAGAGATTTTACATCAACACATTGGGGCCCATTCACTAAGCTACGTTAAGTAGCGCTGAAATGGGTTACATCGCTCGGCCGCAAAAGGCTGAAGCCATAAGCGCTATTCACTAAGGCTGTTTGGCGCGTTTACGGCCTGCTTGCCCAAAAGGGCCAGAGCGCGCGATCACCTTCTTCCCCCCCCTGATATTATGCTTAAAGTTAGATAGCACGATAACTATTGTAAACAAAGCAGCCTGTTAGAACTGCATGGAGACGCTGCGTCTCAATGCACGGCTCTTACAGGCAATCGTGCTGTCCAAATATGATTTTTAATAGTAGTATACATGAGCAGGGGTCTCCTGAGCTGAACCGCATTGGTTTCAGGTCCGAAGACCCCCTACTTCAGGAGATATAGGCCCCGTCATCATTTTTTTGTTGGTCGGCCAAAGCACATGGTTTTCACGGCCCAATCAGGATCGTGAGAACCATATGACGAAAATGTGACGTCATAGGCCTATAAAAGCCTATGTCGTCTCATTTTGAAGCTAGACGCCAGGAGGAAAGACCTCCTATAGAAGAAAGAAGACCAGGGCATGGCAGATGAAGACGAAGTCGCCGCAGTGTGACGAAACGCGTAGAGCTGTGACGTCATCGCGTTCGTGTTGGTGTATTTCGAGTCCCTGTCTTCCATGCGCTCCAGCTGGCGGTAATTTCAAGTGCTAGCAACCATTGTATGAGAGGGAGAAAAGGACGTGCAGGCATTGGATGCCTTTTTATCTTGCTGCCAATTTGGGATAGGAGTTCATGGTGAACCTGGGCTGTTTACATCCACTCTGCAAACCTGGGACTCACCCTACCACCGCAGATGACCACAATAGAGATTTCTCTCCCACAAATGGTTCTGTTTAAAATCCTGTAAGTGCACATTCTTATGGGTTGCTGATTTAAATGTACCTTATTTTTTACTCAGTTACGTGCTATGGAGCTTGCGCTTTTGTTTGTTTTTTGTTCATATATATATATATATATATATATATATATATATATATACATATACATGATGAAGCCACTGTACAAATAAATGGGTGAAGGGTGGGTATCGGGTCAGGGTGGCTTAACCCCTTAATGACTGTAGCGGTTAATAACCGCTAATGTCATTAAGGGGTTAGGGGACATTAGTTTGGCTCTTTTTCTTATTGTGTATATTTTTCAGCACCCCAGTGTATGGACGGGGAGGAAGATGCGGATGGCCTTCATCGTGGGTGCCGGACAAGGTTGAGTACAAAATGTATTTATTGTATTTATTGTGATTAATGTATATTTAATGGGCAAATGCATTATTATCCATATGTGGATAATAGTAATTTTGCCCATTACTGTAGTGTATATGTGTTAGGGGACAGGGGTATTTTTTTAGAGTATTGTTTATTTTTTGGGGGCACACCATTGGTACCGCAGGCCCGCAGACGGCCGCGGGGACCCCCGGATGCCCCCGGACGCCCGCAGGGACCCCTGGACACCCGCGGACCCCCGCGGACCCCCGTTGTCCCTCGGCGATCACACGGGCACCCCCACGGGCCTTTTGTATGGATGGTATGCCTGCAAAAAGGTAAACAAAGAATTTTTTTCTAAGTCCAGGTTCTTTTGCACCTGCCTTTAGCTGGCACGTTTGTTTGGCGCATTTTTTAAGGCCGATTCACTTAGCGCTGCTTAGTGAATTTCTAGTACTGGCAAAAAGCAGCACAATACCTTGATCGTGCGCATTTTGCACCGAGGGCTGAAAAAAGCCCTTTTAAGACCGATAAAGCGCAGTTATCACTGCTTAGTGAATCTCACTGCAGCCTTATCGGTCTTAAAGGGTACTTTGCGCTCTTAAAGCCACTTAACGGAGCTTAGTGAATCGGCCCCATTGATTGTAATGTAATTTCAGTATTAAGTGTTATGACCCTCATGGAGTTATTATTTAAAGCTCTAGGGCTATTTAAGGAGTCCAATACTGATTACTTAAGTGACTACCTGCAAGTAGCAAAATGCGTTGAGGTCTGAGGTGTCGCCGTTCCACATTGATGTTCGCCGCTGTGTATACCAGCGGGGAGTGAGTTTGCAGACATGTGGCGCTCATAGAATGCAGGAGAGGAAGGCACAAATATGGGGAGATTAAAAAATAAGGATGTTCGAAAAGCTATGGAGGTCTTTGGATCTAGCACCGGAATCACTGCATTGTGAACTAAACAAAGGCACACTACAGTATACAACAGCTAAATGTCTTACATGTGAGTTTTTGTATTGCACGTTTTCAATCTTTTGTGGGCCATCGAACCTTGGATTAATTCTTTATTAATTAATTTTTTTGGTTGCCAATAGGTCTTGGAGTCATTTGTATGTTTTTTATGGTTGGTTATCAAGTCTTTTTTGGATTGGTTCTTACTCTGAAGATGAGGACGGCCATCATCATGGATGCGGTAAGTGTAAATGTTTAATTACTGGCTGCCATTGAGTGTCAATTTGGTTATCTAGGCTCCTATTAGGAGGGCCTACATAGCCACAATGACAATCAATGGGTTAACGGTTACAGGTTTTTTTAATTACGATTATATATTGAATTATTAATGTTCATCAATGTATTTTGTGTGTTTGAGTAATGTTGTTGTACTTCTAAAGACCTACAGGTTTATTTGCCATTATTCTATAAGGGGGTAGGGGTGATGTTGTTTGCCAGGGGGTGGAGCGTTGGGGGTAGTTTCCCCAGGCAGTGTGGATAGGACCTGGGGGGAGAAGGGGTGGTAGTAGAGGGTAACCCCTGGTCTGCCTTAGCGGTTAGTCATTATAGCCCTTAGTGATCAGTCAGTGATAGAATAGTTAAATGTGTTATATGTAATATTTTATCGCCTATTCCATGTTGGTTTAGCTTATATTGCCTATGTATATAATCACCATTGTATAAATAGGCAAGAGAGGGCTAATGTCAGCCTGAAATAGGCGATAAAAAATTTAGTTTTTTTTTTGTCATTAGCCCAGTTCCGATAAATATTGGCACTTCATGACTGGCACCAAAATAACGGCATTTGCAGTATTTAGTTATTTTAGTGCCAGCCACAATATTTCTATTGGATGCTGTAGAAAATGCTTTATTTTTAGTGGCACGCCGTTGATAACTTGAACCTTAAAAATAACTCATGTTTGGGCTGTAATACCACATCTGTTGCCTAATACCATTTGATGACTGTGAGTGTTATTCATTAAATTGTGATAGTGGAGATCAGGCACCACAAGTCTATGGGAATTGGTGTGGTAGTGCCTGATCAGAACAATCACACTTTAATGGATAACCCCTAACTAAAAAGACAAAAGTTGTACAATTCCAGAACTAAAAATGGTGGATTTTTTTCATTTCACACATCTTGTGCAATTCGCTGTATGAACTGCAAGGCTTCACTGCTGCTGGTGTCATCGTCTCAGCGTCTCTACGGCAACCCGAATGAGCAGCCTGCAGTTCCTGTTCAGCACGGCTCGTCTTAGGCAGGATTCAGGGAACTTCCTTGCTGGTGTCTGCTTATTGGCATCTGAACTGCTCCACCACCGTAGTTCATTGACCACGTGACCCTAAGCGTTTCTTCCGACTCGGCTGATGAAATCCACTGTCGGAAGAAACGCGTAGGGTCACGTGGTGGAGCAGTTCAGACGGTGGTGGAGCAGTTCAGACGCCAATAACCAGACACCAGCAAGGAAGTTCCCTGAATCCTGCCTAAGACGAGCCGTGCTGAACAGGAACTGCAGGCTGCTCATTCGGGTTGCCGGAGAGACGCTGAGACGGTGACACCAGCAGCAGTGAAGCCTTGCAGTTCATACAGCGAGACGGAATGGAAGGAACTTGCTACAGTCTGACACATCTTGGCACATGGGCCTGTCCCATACAACGCTTTTATTATACTGGCAAAGTGTGAGTGTGCATTTGTCTTTGTTCGTGTCAATTAAACCTTTATTATTGGATTTTACACATGGATCGGACACTTTTCCTTTTTCTTTTTTTCTAATAGATATCTGCTTGGAGGTTGTTGACCCCAAGGAAGAAGCAGCCTGGACCACAATTTTCCTATAAGGTTTTTTTATGTTATTGCAGACACAGGACATTTTATTTATTTTGTTCATCTGGACTATTGTTTTTTGAACAGATAATTTTGAACAGATGTATCCTCTTTCCCCCTCCCCTAAGTGAGATTGGGGTAGGTAGGTGTATCTTACTACTTCTCAGTGTGGTGCGGTATCTGTTTGGCAACCAGGAGAGCTGAGCTTCCGCCACGGGGAACCTTGGGTATGTACTTACACTCAGTGCAGCGCCTCCACTGATGAGGGATCCCAACGGGGTGGGAGTGTGCCCTCACCAGAACCCACATACAGTAAATACACACCGTGTGAATAAACAGTATTTACTGAGCATGAACTGTAACTTCAATAACACTCTCTTTGCATAAAATCAAAACAATATATGAATAACAGTTCATCACCCTGAACGCCTACCATCCCCTCACACACATGTCCATCATCACATTCCCCTCAGTCTCTTGAGTGTCCACAACAGTAAAGAAAGTGTGAGTGTGAGGGATAGCGCTTCCCAGTGTTGGGGCACGGATGGTGCACTTAATGTATACTACCTCCCTGACCAGTCCTGGTCAGGAAAATCCTTGGAACTCAGCAACATCGCATAGTGATCCCACGGCGTGCTGCGCTGCTCTCTGCAGGAATGGATGCCCACGCTGACTCCACAAGGAAAAGAATCTCCTGCCGGAATGATCCTTTATCACAGTCTCTGATATCCGCTGTACTGACAGTCAGCATTCCTCTTGCTCTCTAAGGCCCAGGACATAGTGCACTCAGCGTCGCTGAGGCGGGCTGAGGCGGGCTGAGCCGCGCTGAACAGATGCACAAAGCCCCTGCATCTGTTATCAGCGCGGCTATAGTTTCCCCCTCCGCATGCGCGCTGATGCGTGCTGAGGAGGAGAAACTCTTCCGAGAGCGGCAATTTGAAATTTGCCGCTCGGGGAAGCGGAGGAGCGGTTATGTGACCGCTCCCATCCAATGGGGCTGCAGCCGGTCCTACACCGGCAGCACAGAGGTCTGTGTGTGTCTGTGTGCGTCTGTGTGTGTAGGAGGGGGGGGAGCGGGTGATGTGTCCCCCTTCTGCCCCGATCCCTGTCTCCCTTCTGCCCCGATCCCTGTTCCCTCTCGCCCAGATACCTGCTCCCTTTGCCCCGAGCCCTGGTCTCACTTCCTGCCCCGGATACCTGTATCCCTTCTGCCCCGATCCCTGTCTCCCTTCTTCCCCGATCCCTGTCTCCCTTCTGCCCCGATCGCTGTCCCCCTTCTTCCCCGATCGCTGTCTCCCTTCTGCCCCGATCCCTGTCCCCCTTCTGCCCCGATCCCTGTCCCCCTTCTGCTCCGATCCCTGTCTCCTGTGTGTGTGTGTGTGTGTGTGCATGTGCATGTATGTGTGTGTGTGTGTATGTATATGTGTGTGTGTATGTATATGTGTGTGTGTCTGTGTGTGCATGTGTGTGTGTGTGCGTGTGTATGTGTATGTGTATGCATGTGTGTGTGTGTGTATGTGTATGCATGTGTGTGTGTGTGTATGTGTATGCATGTGCATGTGCATGTGTGTATGTGTATGCATGTGTGTGTGTGCATGTGCATGTGTGTGTGTGCATGTGTGTGTGCGTGTGCATGTGTGTGCATGTGTGTGCGTGTGTGTGTGTGTGCATGTGTGTGCGTGAGTGTGTGTGCATGTGTGTGCATGTGCATGTGCATGTGCGTGTGTGCATTGTGTGTGTGTGTATGTGTGTGTGTGTATGTGTATGCATGTGTGTGTGTGTGCATGTGCATGTGCGTGTGTGTGTGTATGTGTATGCATGTGTGTGTATGTGTATGCATGTGTATGTGTGTGCATGTGTGTGTATGCATATGTGTGTATGTGTATGCATGTGTATGTGTGTGCATGTGTATGCATGTGTATGTATGTGTATGCATGTGTGTATGCATGTGTGTATGTGCGTGTATGTGTGTGTATGTGTGTGTATGCATGTGTGTGTGTGTGTGTTGTGACAGAGTCACTGACTCAGTAAGCTGGAATGGAGGAGGTGTGTACTTTCCAGCACTAAACCAGTTAACCTACAGTTGGAGATCAGCATACACCTGCAGCCTAATAAAGCAGGAGGCCTGAGAGACTGCAGGTTTAAAAAGCAGGAAGTTGCTCACACAAGGTGAGCTTGTTTTTCCACGTGAGGGTGGAGAGAACTCTCCCGGCTAGGAAGCCGTAGCTGCTGCTGCTGCTCTGGTCCCCCAGTCCTGCGAGGAGCTTTGCTGCTGGGACCAGCTGGGACCCCAACCCAGGATAAAGATAAACATTGCTGCGAGGCTGGACACAGCCTGCTCCCCGGAACTGTGTTCCTGTTTGCTACTGGAGCTGCAACAGATAAGACTTTATTATTACACTTATTGGTTATACTATGTGTTGCATATGTTTTGGGCATAACCAGATTAGCTGGCTGTCCTGTTAGTAAGGGCTCAAGAAGTGAGTTAGTTTCCCTAACGGGAATAGGCTTTCATTTCTAGAAAGTAGTTTTTTTAAAGGGACAGTGCACCCGTACTTTATTTTGGTTGTGGCTAATAAACCACTATAGTTGACCGTTTCCCATCGTGTCTAGAGTCTTACTGACCCTGCCGCGAGGCTGTCCTGCCACAGGTGGTGTCAGAAGTGGGATGTTATGCCTCTGGGGGTCAGTAGATTAAGATGTGTTGAGACACTGAACTCAAGCGAAAAAAAAAATGATTTTTTTTGCTGAAGCATGGAAGTTACAGCTAGCAAGCGCTGAGTGTAAATTTTGCCCCGTCGGGTATGAAAGGATTGCTTTGTAAAGCTAATGCCTTTTGCTGAAGTGAGTGAATTTGCAGCTAGCAAGTTCTGTGAGCAAAGTTTGCCCTGTCTGGTAAAAAGAAAGTGAAAATGAATTTTGGCAAAGATGTTGCCCTAAGAAGAACCCAGAAGGTTCAAAGATTGTAAAGCTCGTACAACTTACGTGTGTTGTGCAAAGTCTGCCTCGTCGGATGTGAAAAAAAACAAACAAAAAAACGGGGTTTTAAAATGGCCGACGTCAAGTGTCAGTTTTGCAATGTACATAACCATACAAAACAGTGTCCCTTCAGGCCATATGATGATTATGATGACGACGCATATGTGGCCCAGAGAAGAGAGACGTACCAGCAGATGAAAGCTGCAAAAGTATCCAGTGTGTGTGTGCCCAGTACCACTGATGTCTCTGGAACTAATAAAACAAAGAGAAAGAAGAAAAATAAAAATATTTTTCAAGTCACAGAGGAAGTGACCGAACCACTTGAACCTGCAATATCTGGACAACAGGCGTCAGCAAGCCACCGAGATGTGCTGCAGACCGGAGTGATGGGCAGAATTGTCACAGGAACGGTGGCAAAGGAAAAGGAGGAGCAAAGGGAAGCTGAATCCTTGATCCAGGGAAAAGAGGCCTTAATTTCTGCACTCCAAACTGCCCAGCGTGATTATGATGTCTTGCAGGAACAATTGAATAGGGAGCGAGAAGCTAATGCCGAGGTACAGAGGTGTATACTCCCAGCTATACAAGAGTATGCGGCTTTAAAAAAAACCAGAGCATCTCTTGCGGAGTGAGTTGGAGGAGCTGACGACAAGTTTGAATAAGGCCAACACCGCAATTGCTAACATGGAATCAGAGAGAACAAGTCCTGACTGGAGACTATGCTATCAGATGTCCCAGAGAGATGTGCAAAACTTCATCAAAGACTTAGAAGTTTCTCACCAAGAAGCTTGCGCGCTCAAAACAGAGCTGGAGCTCTCACGCCAGGAGGGCCACTGTTTAACTACAGAGCTGGGTACTTTGAAGAAAGCCAATGAGATGGTCCTAAGGGATATAGAGACTGTGAAAATGGAGAATATAAACCTGAAAGAAGAGGTTTTAAACCTGACTGGTCAGGTCAGTGATGGGTCTGAGAAGCTTCACCAAGCGCAGAAAGTGAAGACGAAATGGGCGCAAGAAAAATTAGAAGTACAGGCTGCTCTGCAGAATGCAGAGAAAATGCTGGAAAAAGAATGCCTCGCCCTGGAGCAGCTGAAGATCACGTTGAGCGCCACCAGAGCATCGCTGGAGGCGGAGCTTAGAAGCCAGGTGACTCTGTGTGAGAGGGAACATGAGAAGGTCCAAAGACTGAAGCAAGAGCTGGAGAAGCACAGAGGCAGTGCCATCCCAATGAGTCAGTATACCAAGGAGAAAGAGGCCTGGGAAACAGAAGCAGCAGCGATCCTAGCAACAAGAACTGCAGAGCTCAAAAAGATGGAGGAGGCGTTGATGCAAACCCAGAGTAAGCATCGGGAAGAGGTGAAGGCCCTGAGAGGGGACTGGCAGCATCAGATTTAAGAGTTGCAGATGCAGATGGCTGAGCACGAGATGCAGCGCGCCAAGACGGAGGAGGTGTCTGTCCGTCAGGTGGCCTGCCTGATGTTGCACCATGAAACCGAGATGGCTGATATCCACAAGCGGCTGGACTACACGACCAATGAGGGGGCCTAGCTACAGCTGGAGCTAGACAAGGTCCGGGAGGAACACCAGCAGCTGCAGGTCCAGAATAACGAAAGAGAGACAGATTTAAGCCTTGCTCTGAGTCTGCTAGGAGACGTAGAATCGCGACTCAATTCTAACGAAGATGGACTAGCAGCCGCACTGAGTCAAAGAAGAAAGGCAGAAGGACTGCTTCAAGACCTGAGGAAGGATCTGGAGTCTGAGTGTGCTGGCCGCAAGATGGCGGAGAAACAAAAGAGCTTGAGGCTCTGAAGACTGAGTGGGACGCTACGTTGGACTCTACGGCTGCCCAGCAGGAGGTTTCTCAGAAGAAGCTGGAGGAAAAGCTTACAACCCCAAGACACACATTTGGGTCACTGAAGCAGTCCAAGGAAAAGGTGGCGGTAGAGATAAAACAAGGGAGGAACTCCAGGAAGCATGACCGTGATACCGTTGCAGAACTACAGTCTACTTTCCACAAGACACGGAATGCGAAGGCCAAATTGCGATGCAGTAGCACAGTAAGAATCCAATCAGACTACAGTGCCCAGGGGACACAAAGTGGATTCCTTGCCATGAGGGCAGCCACTGTGAAGAGAAAACCGCGAATGAGACGGAAGAGTGTCCGTGATCATAAGGGGAGAAAGACCGCACAGATGGTCCAGCAAATCTCCCAACAGAGTAAGTTAAAGAGTCAAGACAGAAAGGCCCAAGCCTATGAGTCTGCTGACCGTAAAAAAGAGGTGCCATGGGGTGTACTTCGGGTTAATAGGAATCCCGACCAAGTTGAAGTACTGAAGATAAATGGTATGGAACCCAACACTGAAGGTACACTGAGGAAGAAAGGTCCAAAAGAGAAGGCCAAACAGTCACTGGCGAGTGTATGCAATGAGCTGACCGAGGTCAAGGCTCTTCTACAGGGTAAGGAGACTCTGAACACAAGGAGATAGTGAGGTAACAGTCCTCAGGCCCAGATGGCCTGGTAATTGCCCCAAAAAGAAAATGCCTAAATTGGAAGGCAAAAAAAAAAAGGGGGGAGGGAAGGACCGACGTCGGACATTTTCGACAAAGATGCTGGTGCACGGGAATGGTGCACGGACCGCTCCACAGGACAATGTTTCGCTGGGGAGAGGGATATGTGACAGAGTCACTGAATCAGTAAGCTGGAATGGAGGATGTGTGTACTTTCCAGCACTAAACCAGTTAACCTACAGTTGGAGATCAGTATACACCTGCAGCCTAATTAAGCAGGAGGCCTGAGAGACTGCAGGTTTAAAAAGCAGGAAGTTGCTCACACAAGGTGAGCTTGTTTTTCCACATGAGGGTGGAGAGAACTCTCCCGGCTAGGAAGCCGTAGCTGCTGCTGCTTTGGTCCCCAGTCCTGCGAGGAGCTTTGCTGCTGGGACCAGCTGGGACCCGAACCCAGGATAAAGATAAATATTACTGCGAGGCTGGACACAGCCTGCTCCCCGGAACCGTGTTCCTGTTTGCTACTGGAGCTGCAACAGATAAGACTTTATTATTACACTTATTGGTTATACTTTGTGTTGCATATGTTTTGGGCATAACCAGATTAGCTGGCTGTCCTGTTAGTAAGGGCTCAAGAAGTGAGTTAGTTTCCCTAACGGGAATAGGCTTTCATTTCTAGAAAGTAGTTTTTTTAAAGGGACAGTGCACCCGTACTTTATTTTGGTTGTGGCTAATAAACCACTATAGTTGACCGTTTCCCATTGTGTCTAGCGTCTTACTGACCCTGCCGCGAGGCCGTCCTGCCACAGTGTGTGTGCGCGCGTGAATATATTTATCAAAGTTGCACAATGTTAATAAATAATATATTCTCACATGTCTTTTTTTTTCATTTTTAAAATATTATATAATATACACACACAGACACACACACATATACACACACACACACACACACACACACAAACACACAGACCACTTCAAAGTGACACACACACACACTGACAGCTACCAAGTGACACACACACACCCGCCTCCCAAGCGCGATTGCTGTCTCCTCTGTCAGGACAGCAAAAAGCTCCTGGTTGAGCGAGCGGCAGCAAGCGAGAGCGAGCAGCAGCACCTAAGCGCTTACTATGTCCAAGGCCTAATTATGGTGAAGGAGTCTCTGTCCTAAGGCCGACCCTTTACCATACAGCTTCCTCTGGTGTCACAGGGAACTAATTGGGCCCTGGGGTATCCCTCTACCCTAGTCCCTGCATGCAGAAGAACTCTCACTGACACAGCCAAATAACTGCTGCAGCTGTGCTACAAAGCCACACTGTATCTTCTAGTCATAGCACACAGCACGGCAGCTGTGTCACTGACTAGACTTGCACACACCTAAGGGCAGCATCCCTATCTAAGGGGCCTTCCCTAAGAACTTACCCACTAACCTAGTGGGGAGTGGGACCTACCTGGGGCCTGGGGGTAACCTGGCCTAGCGTAAGAGCCTTGCTCCTTACACACTTCCTCCCCCTTCCTGCTCCCAGCTCCAACTGAAAAACGTGGTCCCCGCAACATTGTATCCTTCCTCCACAGGAGAAGCTGCAAAACCCTATTTGCTGGCTGGCTGCACGTGATGTGGGTGAAAGGGCAATCCCCAGAGGCTGCTGGGAATTGTAGTCCACTCAGGACCTCTTTAGAATTGGGACCGCGTGCGCTATCTTTACTGCGCACGCGTGATCCTGTAATGGCTACCGCGGTGGTTCTACGCATGTGCAACCTCACGCCAACCTTAACATTGCCGCCGGCACTCCTGGCACTGTACAGCGCGTGCGCAACTATACTGCGCAACCGCGAGCTCCTACAAGATAGCGGCGCCCTGTAGCTGATGTCGCCGGCAGCCCTCGGTGACGCGAACGCCCCCGCAGCTCCCCAACATACCACGGGGGTCCCCGTTCTCCTGCGGTGGTAAGGGGGGCCAGGGGGAAACTGCTACACACACATACACACATACATACATATATGGAAAATGCATATATGGAAAATATGGAAAAGAATGGCATGAACTTTCCTTTTAATAGTTTGTCATTAGCTAAGATGCTAAATCACCAGATGTTATTGGGAAATGTAAAAAGAAATGCCATTATAAAACTGTTTTTTTTTGCTAGTTTATGTAGGGTTAAGAGGTACAGTAGTGACTAGGGTGAAAGCAATTTTATACTTTCTGATAAAATGCTACACATCTATTCATTGTTTGAAAGTTGTGCTTGAACAATTGAACCATACGTCAGACATTTTGACTCCTATTGTAATTTAAGCATAAAGATGCACCTTTCAAATGTTGGTAGAAGAACTCACCATCTACTGAGAGGGTTTTTTTCATATGAAATATAATCTTTCAGATTTGCTTACTGAAACATAAGGCCCAAGCCACAAAGCTTTGTTAAGTCACTTAACGTGGCATTAACCTAACTTAATGACTCCAGCATATAACCTATTTTGGGATCTGGATCAGAGAAACACCAACACATTCTTAATGTCACTTAATTGGAAGATATTTTAACTATCGTACAGTACCTGAACGTGTGTATGTCAAGGAGCCGGATCACTTTGTTCTACACTTCTGCACATATAGACCTCTTATTCTCTTATTATCTAATAATTATTTAGAATTAGTTTGTAAACAAAGGAATAAAGATAAGCCAACAATTTTCATGTCTAGCGAACAGTTCTATCATCAAAATACATTAGTTCAAAATTGCAAAATTCCACCAATGCATTTGCGTGCTATGAAATGTTAAATGTACAAATAAAATTGTATCAATCTTCTATATTTAACATGTTATATATGCAATTATCCTGAGTTCACTTATATCCTAGATTTATCACGAGTTCACAAAACAAAATGGAAGTCAAAAAACATAATTTTGTTCAAACTTTGACGTTTGCCAGACCATTGCAGTCTGCTGAAGCCTCTCTCTCTCTCTTATTTCAGTCTGGCACACTTCAAAGTTTAATCAACATTTTTGCATTTTTCTTGGACTTTGTGAATTACGACCAAACCTTTAAGAGTAAACATTTTGATAGAGTATTCTCAAATGTTCTAACTTTTTTGTAAAGTTTGAGGGAACTGTAGGCGAATTTAACTTCGGCAATTTCGCAAATCTCTACTGGACAGGACTGACACTTTAAGATTAAACTGAAAAATCAGGTAATTCATTTCAGTTGTTATTGCTAAATGTGAACATTAGCTTTAAACTTTCTAGTAACAACTATGACAATCTTATGATATGGGATTTAAAGCTGCCATTTGAGAGATAAAATCCTTTAATTGTTAATACAGCATTGACCGTTATGAAAAAACTTTAGCAAATGTCTCAGTGTTGTTTACAATATCATTGATCAATGCCATACACTGATATAATTGAATGAGAAACTAATGTAGAGTAACATGCTATAGCAACATATATCTACTATCTTTTCAAACTAAAAAGCATAAATCCAAGTAATCAAAACAATTAATACCACCAATACAATAGTGGATTCTTTGGGATTAGATAGGCACTCTTACCTATCTAAGAAGAAATGGTCAGATGATTCCAAATGGTCAGAGGAACAAAATAAAACTGCCACATTTAGGATAATGTTACCATGAAGGATATAATACATACAGAACTGCTGAAAATAATTATATATCTGAGCTGTTGCAAGAAGCCTTTTTAGCTGACTTTAGCTACCCTGCAATGGTAATACTTTAAAGATGGTGCTTTATTGAATGGGCTTTTTCGGAGCTATAATACATGTTTTGGCTAAATGACTTGTTGAAGTTATACATAAGGATACAAATGATTTAGGACAGGCAGGAACTGTTACATTTAGTGCAGTTCATGTAAAGATTCTTTTTCCTCAACTCATACACGCATGATAAGTCAGAATGATAAGATCTAAGTTAGAAGTTAATGAGTGTGTACTACCACAACAATGAACTATAGTACATTTAATTTACTACCCCGTGACAATAAATCATGGCTTATCAAAATCACAATTCAACTAAGCTTTGGTTGCTGATAAATTTAATTGTGCATGATTCATTACAAAAAGCATGTGAAGTAAAGCCATGTTAATGTATTTTTTAGACAAATGTAGTGCATAAACAGTAAAAGCCACATAGTGACCTCGGGTTATTTTGTCAATAGTTAAACATAGCGGGGAAAGAAGATAGTGAAGTGAAGAAGGTGAGTCGATTTCCTTATTTTGATTGCTATAGTAAATATTTAATTAAAAGGCTTTTTATATCTGGGGAAACTTTGTGTGCCATCAGCATACATACATTGTGGAGATATGAACATTGTATAGGATGATATAATTTATACATGGTCCCTTATAAAGAACAGTGTAATTAAGACGAGAATTTAGAGAGGAGCTTTAGCAGTGGCGAGGCAGGAAATGTGTCATGTGATGCAACCAGGAAGAAACTGGGCTCCACAAAATGGCTGTTGCTTATCAGTAAAACATTTGTCTTTCTCCTTCAAATGCTTTACTGCTTTAAAACACCATTACATGGTGTTAGCAGTGGGATATAAACCTACACCTCCATATTCTTGAAAACCGGTAGGATTCCGGTTTCATTTATATTTTGGTTAATAATTGTTTTTCCAAATCTGTAAGAGCCTTAGATACGGAAAACTTTTTTGTTTACGTTTTCATTATTATTGCTTTACTGAAAATTGCAGATGATCCCTTCAATTCCCTGTAGGACAATCATCTAATATGTATGTTTCTACAGGCAGATACTAAAACAAACACCCTGTCCCATACTGTACAAATGCATTTATTATTTTCACTACACATGGTGCTAAGATTACCTCTTCAATGCCCCATAAAGCTGGTGTAGTTTGCAATATAGACTTAAACAAAAGGTGTACAATATTAACCAGAAGACTATTCTTGAATTTAATATTGCAATATGAGAAAAACATAAATAGTAGAATATAACATTATTATAATATTTTATTGTGATAATTTCCAGGTAACTGACAGACATGAACCCATATTAGTAAAGGATGATAAGCTTTAGCATGGCTTAAAGCAGCAGTCCAAGCTGACAGTTTTTTTTTTTTACATTGTAGTATTTTCCATTTAATATGTGCATCAATACAATCCTCACAATGATAAGTAATTAGCCAAGTTGCCGATCGATCCTTTCTCCTGTGATCGACCAGGGAAGATTCAGCTTGGGGGTTCACTAAATGGCTGTGTGGAAGTTCTGTGGGGAAGATCATGTTAGAGGCCTGGGCTCAAAAAGGGGTGTGCCAGAGTCTGTTTCAGAAGAGGAAGGTGATGTGACTTTGTAAATGGTTGCTATAGAAACAAAAAATGCATGTTACATTAAAATACATTTTTAAAATTATTTAGCTTTGTTTTTAAAAAAAGAGAAAATGCTACAACTATTTTCTCATAGTACAAAACTGATATATTAAAAAAAAACACACATGTAGGATATTGCTTGGGTTGCAGCTTTAACTTCCATTCATTTGGTTTGATTTCAATTGAATGGACGTTAAGATCTGTTAAAGCTTACCACCCTTTAGTGAATCTGAGTCATGGTAGTAGTACAATATGCGTGTGCAGAAATGTTGTTCCTATAGTTTCATAAAATGTGACTTTTCCAGTCTCTAATGACACACAATAACAAATCAAATATATAGCATAATAAGAAAAGATAAACGTCTTTTAAATCTTTCTAACTCCCCCCCCCAAAAAAAAATCTTTAGTCATTTTAATTCCTTTTCCTCCTGCCCCCCTGAATAACTTTTTAATGAGGTTATGGGATGCACTCTTGTTCTCACATTTGGCGCATGTGTTATTAGTGTTCGTATGGAGTGCATCACATTGAAATATAAATACATAAATATATTGCAAGTCTTAATAAAACCTAATTTAAAAGATATTTAATAAACATATGTACATGAATAAAAACATATATTATTTTCTTATTCTCTATCTTATCATTAATCAAATGTACAGTTCTTTAATGAGAAACATTGCTGATGATGCATCAACAGAGCAAATATTATCATACATATGAATGCCATAAGAAATGTTTGCTTATTTTTGGCATTTTAACACCTAGAAAAGGTTGATGGACAATTTTAACACATTTATGGTGCACAAAAGTGGCGTTTAATATAACATATTATTTACATATACACCACACACAACATCCAAACTGTGCATCTAGCTCCACTCCTGCGTCATTTTTTTCTGTGTAAAGAAAGAAGTTGATGCACACAACGAATAGTACATAAAAATTGATTTTATACAGTGGCGCACTGAGACGCACAATTCTGAAGTGTGTAGAGATGTAGATGTTTGGCATGCTGCAGCGGGACATACACATCACGCCAGTATGAGAAGCAGCCATTGATTTCAAAATCACTTATAGCGACCTTTGTACCTAGCCCATTTATTCTCCGTGGTGAAAAGCAGAGTGGCTTGTCATTAAAAAGGACAGACATATCCAACTGTCTGTAAACCTTATTTGCATGGAGCATCTCATTTTTCTTAGAAGATGGAGCGTCAAGTGTCTAAACTTCCATAGTAAGACAATTTGTCACAATACATTGTTGCATGTTTTTTTCTTTCCTATAGGATATAGAGATTTGAATTCATGATCAAGTGAGTATTTATTTTCCCATAAGAAATAGCTGGTTTACAATGACAGTTTATAGTCGTTTGACCAATGTCATTGTCTTTCATCCAATGTTTTTTTAATATTCCATCATAAATCTTTGTAAAAGGGTTTTGCTCATCTCGTCATCAGCTCATCTCTTCTTGTAATATCCTGAATCTATCTCCCACTAAAGATCCACTTAATGTGTTATTTCCTCTATCTCCCTGTTTAACCTTTTTAGATTACACTGTTCCATTCTACACCTAGAGCATTTCTATTTGCAAGTTTACATTTTAATAATTCAACCTACACCTTACAAAGCAATTTATTTAAATAGTATATTGCTTCTTTGTGCTAAATTGATAAATTACAATATTTGCATTATTCTGTGTGGTAAAAGTCTCCAAACCATCATACCTGAAGTTGCCTGCAAAGCATATCTATGGATTGCTGGATACTCAATTACTGAAGAGTTGAACAGATTCTAAAGCATGTTAGGCATATCATATTGTGATATATTTCCAATTTTGCCATACAGTCAACATGATCCTCACTTATGAAGAAAACCAGATGTATTTAACTATATAATTTGTCATATCGGATGTAGCACATAGGGCTTTTGTCTTTTGTTATATTACATGAGGTCCCAATCTCAGTATATTACATGAGGTCCCAATCTCAGTATATCACATGAGGTCCCAATCTCAGTATATCACATGAGGTCCCAATCTCAGTATATCACATGAGGTCACAATCTCAGTATATCACATGAGGTCACAATCTCAGTATATCACATGAGGTCACAATCTCAGTATATCACACGATGTCCCAATCTCAGTATATTACATGAGGTCACAATCTCAGTATATTACATGTCATTTGCATGTCATTTCCCAGAATCCCTTGCTGCAGTGGAAGTGCTGTTTGCTGGGTGATAATGGTGAAAGACAGGGTTGCAGACATGCAAATGAATATACAGGAATATTTACAGTTGCTTTATGCTTTACTCTGGAGGGTTTTAGTCACTTTTTTTACCCACCATAACCTTAATAGTTGTGGTATATATATCTATATCTATATATCTATATATCTATATCTATATATTGAATAAAATGGTCTTTTAGTTTAACCCTTTGGCCAAAGTGTTTTAAGCCCTTGAGCCCCTCCAAGTCAGACCACATCTCAAGGGTCCTAACACTAAAATAAATTCTTAATAACCTGTACATTACCAGGAAGAAGGATTTATAATAAATCTGTTTAAATTAGCTCTGTCCGTGTTTCATGTTCTGTCTCTGGTTTTAAACCTATCTTTAATCAAATGCATGGCACTACAGGCTTCCATGTATAAACATAGGTAATGCAGTTCTGCATACTAAATGCAGTTGTTAAGGCCAAACTTTTTGAAAGTGGACCTTAGCAAATAACCTTTTAGTCCCTCACTAACTGGTCATTTGAATGTATTGCAATATATCTGAATAGATTGCATCAGATTACATGGTAGGTAAGGATAGGAATAGTCTTGTGGGTACCATTTTTAAGTCATGGTTGTAGTAAAGGTAGCAGATAATCTGCAGTGCAGAATATTATAAAAAAATACCAGAACAACGTAGAACTTCTCCTTTTGTGTGGGTTCACATAATGTCAGTTCTTTCTTCTAAATTACAATACTTTTTGGTGCTGACATTTGATATAACTTCCCTATTTGTCCTACTAAGTCTCACAGTATATTGCTTTCTTGGAAGCTTTTTAACATTAGAGTCAGGGAACCCAGGAAGAAATACAAGTTATCCCTCCTACTAACAAAATGGATATTGTCTGCTTTAAATGTGAAGTCTCACAGAGGACAAGAGTCAACTAATAGCAGTAATGGCTTACTAGATTAAAAATACATATTTTATGACTTTGGATAGATCAGATAAGTATAGTTATTTATATAGTATTGTGAAAATCAGAGCCCTCTCCTTTATTTTAGCTACAAAGAGTATTGAGTAAAGGGGGTGGTTATAAATCATTTGCTCTGCCCCAGTCGTAATGTTTATGGACACTCACACCATGTCTGAGGACTGATGAAGAAAGGGGACATGGCAGAGATAAGGCAGTAGAACCAAAACTTCAGACATCACCTCAATTTAACATATTAAAGAAATATGCTTAATCATCATGACTCCAGTTTGGCCATATTTAAGACTGCCTTTAATAAGTAGCACATCCCTTGCTACCTGCATCAAAACTACTGCATTTGCATCAAATGTTTCCGTGTTGGAGGTAAAAAAAAACAACAAAAAAACCTCTCTATTTTTGTTTTTACTTGTTGCCAAAAGCAGATTTCAGTTGTTTACATGAAGACCCAGTTTCATGTTTTCCTCTTACTACTTTTTTTAATATAATATATCAGACTGTTGTTTTTACAGTGTGTTAAAGGTTCCTACGGCACCAAAACAATATGCAACACAATAAAAAACCTGAGATTTATGTTTGATGCCATAAAATGAAAGACCATTCCCAACAATCTTCTTACTTAAATCCTTGTTGAAGGAGGGGCTTGAGAAACACTGCTTCTCCCAGCAATTTGCCTGCAGGCCCTACAGCAGCATAGGCTTCTAATGCCTATAATTATTTTAATAAGCTAAAGCTTAAATGTTAAAAAAAAAACAAAAAAAAAACATTCTTATGTTACACACGAACACCATTTAATTAATTGAAGTACTATAGAAAATATTATATATTTTAAGAGTTACTTTTATTTGTATTTATATTAAAATCAGCAGAGTGGTTTTAGTATGTGTACATACTACACAAGTGTACAAGAAATAAGGCACCTGGGATCCGGAAGTATGTAAGGACAAAACCTGGGATCTGGGAATCCACATGATCCACATCAACCTATCTGAATACATCGTTTACTTGAATACACTTACTTTTTGTTTTAGTATTTCTCAATGCTTGGTGCATGTTAGTGGAGACTTGTAGAATTTGCTCATTTGGAAATAGCAAGTAAAAATGAAGTTGGTTGTGGCAGTAAAAGTTGTACAAGTGATGGGGATTGTATTGCATTCCATCTGTAACAGCAGAGAACAAAAAAAAATAGTTGTGGAAATATTTCCTCCAATTCAGCATTCTTTAAAAACAATAATAATGTTATAGTATTTTATTGCCATATGATGCACTGAATACAGCGCTATAACACCGGTATAATGCTCAAAGACCTTACAATCAAAATACTGTATGGTGCAGTATTCAGAGATGAAGCTGGGCAATTCACTGTTTACACTAGATGTCTACAGAACGTTTAATTGTTGCAGAATTGTGTCAACCATTTGCAGAAAAAAAACTTACCTGGCTACATAAACTACCAAAGTCTTTCACAATGTATGAACTATGTTCAGTTTTCTAATTTTGAGTATTTGTTTGCATTTGAAAAAAAAAATCACTATTTGCTGTGTTATGCAGAGTTTTTTCTCTCTACAGATCAAGAAAAATCACGCAATATTGCACATGTTGTTTTATATATAATTCTGATTATTTTCTTTCTGCACCTAATGAAAAATTCTGCAAGAAATACATTGTTATTATATAGTCCTGTCGACTCTCACTGATATTCTGTGAGTGTCGCTGGTTCTTAGCACCAGCAGCTCTTTGACCTCAATGGAGTGTAATACAGGCATACCCCGGTTTAAGGACACTCACTTTAAGTACACTCGCGAGTAAGTACATCTCGCTCAATAGGCAAACGGCAGCTCACGCATGCGCCTGTCAGTACGTCCTGAACAGCAACACCGGCTCCCTACCTGTACCGAAGCTGTGCGCAAGCGGGGAGACTATTGAGCCTGTTACAAATGCGTTGTTTACATCAGTTATGCATGTATATGACGATTGCAGTACAGTACAAGCATCGATAAGTGGGGAAAAGGTAGTTCTTCACTTTAAGTACATTTTCGCTTTACATACATGCTCCGGTCCCATTGCGTACGTTAATGCGGGGTATGCCTGTAGAATGCAGTACTTCTTCAGCCCAAATTTCTGTTTAGTCACAAACCACCAATCTCATACAACATAGAAGCATAGGGCAACACAAACAATATGGGAGTTGTTTAGGTTGTGAATAATTTAACAGCCGCAATTCAGTTGTTGTACCAATGAGACATGTTATGCTGCATACAATTACTTACTTCTGCTGAAGATAAAAAGTGAAAATGTGGTCACTGATGCCATTTTTAAGTTTACCTTAGTGAGGACATGAGCTCTGAAAGGTCGAGGTCTCTAGCAGTGATTTACATTTCTGCAGACGGGGTGGATGCATAATGGTATATGGCCAGGCAGAAATTGAAAAGTTGAGAGCAATATAGATATTCCATTGCTTGTTTTCATGCTTAACATAAACATAAAAAATGATTGGAGGTTATTGGTTGATGTATTATTATTTTTAGATCTGAGATAGGATATACTATACTGTATATATTACATTGGGGTTTGCTATCAAGAAAACATTTGAAGGTTAGAAAGGGCTGTTTACTGTTGTGCCATCCGGTTTAAACAATGGTTGGGGCTCTGTTCATTTAAAGTTGTCTACATTTGGCATAGGTTGAACTTGATGGACGTACATCTTTTTTCAACCTCATCTACTATGTAATTATGTAAAAAAATAAATAAGGCCAAGTTGGGTCACAGAAGGTAGTCTGTTTTAGGGTAATTTGATTGTGGAACAGGCAGCTGAGGTGTGAAGGTCAAAGACTGATTTGTTGAGTAATGTGAGAGATTTTACAGATTTCAAGAATCCTTGAGGTAAAATGAACTATTAAGTCTTTAGGGAACAATGGCATTTGATCCATGGAGGCTGTGCATGCATATATGAAAAATGTAGCTTTGACCCAAAAGTTCGCTTAATGCTAAAAAGCCAATGGGTATTGCAGGTTCGATTGAATTTTGATTAAGTACTCTTTTGAAGTTTGAACGAAAAAAATTCTTAAAAGTCGCGGGGCCTCTATCCTGCCACTTTAACACTTTGAGTGCCAGTGGGGAAGTGGGGACAGAGTGCCATAACTCCTCCTACACTGATGATAACTTGACTGCTTCATCATTGATAATGTTTGTCATCATTACTGATCACGTTGGATGCGATCTCCCTGAAGAGAATGAGCTTTTTTTTTTTTTACATAACTACATCATGGGGCACCCTGGGTGAAGTAGCGACATCATGAGGCACCCTGGGTGTAGTAGCTACTTCATGGGGCATCCTCGGTGTAGTAGCTATGTCATGGGGTACCCTGTATGTAGTAGCTACTTCATGGGGCATCCTGGGTGTAGTAGATACATCATGGGGCACCCTGTGTGTAGTAGCTTCATCTTGGGGCACCCTGTATTTAGTAACTATGACATGTGGCACTGAAAGAGTTAAAAAAATTAAAAAAGGCAAAGAAAGGTGTGTAGCCATGTTGGTCTTTTCTTCCATGAAGTAAAATAACAAAGGAGGGAGGAGGTGGTATGATACCTTTTTTTGGACCAATAAGTAGTTAATATGTTACAAGCTTTCGAACATCTCAGGGTTCTTCATCAGGTTTGGCAGAAATACAGAAACAGAGAATACTATATACAGTAAGAGAGATATCTGGTTGTAATGGATGTTGAGGTAGTGGGATATTAAGATTGTCAGGATCCATGATCCGCGACGCGCTGAGCACACCCGGTGCTAACCCCAACCCGTGATCGGTTCCCCCACTCCTCCCGTCAACCGTGACACTCCTCTTCCTCCTACTGTGACTAGCCACCATGCTATGGACCTGCGAGCATCCTGCGCGGAGGTAAATACGCTTCCCTCTGGTCCCGCCTCCAGACTTCGCCCATGCAGTGATGTCTTTGGGCACACGCGGTGCGCAGTCAACGTGCGCACGAGTCGTGTCATCAGGGATTCTTCCCACACCTGTCTCCTGCACCCAAACTACCAATCATGGTCAGCCTTACTAACGCACACCCTCCTGTCTGCAACCTCATTGGTACCTCTCTCCTATATATGCTCAGCCGGCCCACTGGCAAATTTGTGAGCATTAACCTTCCTATGTGCGAAGTGTTCACTGCTACTCTTGCCTCCACAGTCTTGTCTTGTCTTGTACAGTTCCTAGCTTCTCTGTTCTTGAACCCAGCCACCAACGACGATCCGCACCTCTCCAATGCAGACCACGGCTAAGTACCTTCAATGATCTGCACCTCTCCAACCCCGACCTTGGCAAGCACCTCTGACTATCCATAACTCTCCAACCCAGACCCAGCTACTTCGGCAAATCTACACTCCAAATGCACCCACGTGGCTATGGGTTGGTGTTTATCCATACCTCAGCCTCTTGGTCATGCCTTTGTGGTGAGCACTCCGTTACAAAGATACGGTCAATGACGCCACAAAATAAGGATGCCTATACATTAACAAAACTGTCCTAGCCACCACAAAACACCAAAAATAAACTATTGACAACCCAGTTGGATAGGGGGACGTCTAAACTATACGTGGCCAGGTCCCCCTTTCCCTTCTTACCTCTGATGCAGGATCGAAGAAGGTGGAGGATAAGGCTGCGTGTTGTCAGGGAGAATGCTCCGATGTTACAGAGCTCCTCGGTGGACGCCTAGGCAGGGTGCCACCATTGCTGATTTCCACGCATGCACAGTAGCAACTCGTGCATACGCAGAAGTGTCCCGAGTTGCAGCTGCCATTTAAGAGCGGTGCGTATACGCAGGGCAAGTGTAGTAGTGGCGACCATCTTTTACATGCTCCACAGGAGAACTACACAACCCAGGATCCCCTGGGGTGGCCCGATCATGTGGCGCAGCACATCCAATAGGGCTGGAGGCTTTACGATGAGGAGAGAGTGGCGTTTGGCATGAAGGAGCTTGCACTGGTAGTTGGAGCCAGGAGGCAGAAGGGGAAGGTAGTGTCTGTTGTCAGTGGTTCCCAGACTAGGCCTAGATTAGCCCTCAGGCCCCAGTTAGGTTCCCTACCATGTACAGATTGTGGCTGCTACAGGGAAAGGACCCAGATAGGTACATTGCCCCAGTAGCTTTGATAGTGTTAGGCATCAGCGACAGGACGCTGCGCGGTGAATTGCGGCCTGTGTTCTGGGACCAGACCACCCATGATAAGAGACTCTTAAAGGTGAGTCCCTCCAGCAGGAGTTCACTCCATGCAGAGGTGGACCCCTTCGTGGACCGACGATTGGACGGATCACTTGTGTTATTCGGTGTACCCGGGTAACGGAGTTCCCAGGGAGGTAAAAGTGCACCAAGAGCCCACAGAGTTAGTGCTACTCCCTACATTTTTGGGTGGGCCCTGACATTGGGGAAGGACATGAGGGATATTGGTGCCTAGCACCCGATGTACTTTGCGGACACTCACCCGGTGTACTGTATGGCGTGTGATATCTACTGTGTGGTACAGGTTGCCATATTACATATTCAGTAATACACGTTATTATATACCTGTATGATACGCAAAAAAATTAGAAATAAGGGGAGCACAAAAAATGCAAATATACATAAATAAATAAGAGGAATTAATTTATTTCACATGACTATAAACATGTCATATTTCCAACTGAATTTTGAGGGATTAGCAGACTGAGACCTCTGGGCCTCACTTTACAATGGTTTCACTATTCAACGTCCATTGGATAACCGAGGACTGCCTGTGATTGGCCACGTGTAACCACGTGATTGGTCATGGCATTTTACTGTCTTCTATGTGGGTCAGTAAAAGTACAGTATTCCCTGCAGAGCGGGAAGTCCTGATAGGTTCTCAAGTAATGACACATAATAGTATATTGTCAAATACTTTTCTATCAAAATATATATTTTTTTGTTGGAAATTCTTGCATCAAATTCTAAAGATTTAATTTAACATGCCATATTTTACTGAATAAATTGCATTCCAGTTTGTGCAATGTATTACATCATTATTTTTAGGTTCTTTTTATTGAGGTTTTGATTATACATGCATTACATAATAACCACTACATGCAACTAAACGTAAAATTCACCTGTCGGAAATGTCTATCTTACTCATTTGATTTTAAATCATTGTGTGGCTGCTGAGTACAATCAAATCTGTACTATGACACAATAGCTTCAATGAATCAAAATCTCCTTTTAATAGAATTTAACATGAAAAAAGAAAAAAAAGATTTGAAATAAAATATTTTAAATATTGTCTTGATACGGTACATGAGGTAACTAGTTCTGGGAATGTATACACTTTAATGTTGTTTGGCAAAGCAATAAAGAAACTATTTGAAAGATGAAGAGTAGTATATCATAAAGGGCAAGCATGGCTGAAATACTATCTGGAGAGCAATTAAAGTTTAAAGTTAGCCCCAAAGTGTAGTCTACTTAAATGAGGTGAACAAATGTTGCAATATATCTACAAGGACAACCTAACCCTAATCAACCTTGTAATGATCTCTAGTGTCAGTTGTTCAGAGTCAGATTACACACACATCCTGCGGCCTGTCTAAGTTAATGTCTTCTAGCAGTATGAAAAAAAAAACAGTCTTCATTGTTAAAAATGTAAAAAATGACTAAAGAGTCAATTTATTCAAAGAAGAAATATAAAGTAAAGGGTTTTTTTTAATTTTATTTTCTTATTCAAATAAACTTATTTGAATCAGCTTTATTTCAGGTATGGTATTCCTCCCAACATTGAGCTGATTTCTTTTTATGGTCATCACTCATTTAGAACGTGACAATATACAGCATACTTATACAAATTGTAAGGAGATTCCTGCCCTAGGGAGCTTACAATCTATAAAGAAGACAATGATAATTCACAGACATAATAGTACAGTTTTAGTGCATTGTAAATGGATAGCTAGTGGCATTTTTGAAGTATTGTGCTGCTCTCTTGTCTTTTTTCCAAGTGCAAATGGCTTTCCTAATCGCTTATGGGATACTTCTAGCATTGTGTTACTTTTCTTCCCAAGCATCCCACTGTTTAGGACAAGTATTAATTGACCTAGGCACAGTTTTTGGGCATCTTCATATTTATTTTAAATCTTAGCAATTAATCCTAAAGAATTCAGTGTTCCATCCTTTATTATGCCTAGAGGATTACAGTGCAATAGTCATGTTTTCATAGGTTTCCCCTAGAAAGCCTTTTTCTGTTCTGTATGCTGTAACTTGTGGGGCTTTCATATATACAACCCACAATAAATTATCCAAAAATAGATGCCAAAGCTATCTAATTAATAGATTACTGTATAATACCAAACCCTGCTCCGCTGCCTGCCTACACACACACACACACACACAATAATTGAAAGCATAAAGTCTACATTTGTCTTGTATGGGAGTAACCATTTCAGTCTAGTCTTTCCATCTACCATGCTTCAGCAAGCCAATTAATGGAATTTGTTCCCTGCCTATAATTATTTGGAACAGCATGGTTCTTGCTTGAGTATAAACTACTATTACTGGTCTTGCAAGAACCACAACTTCAGAGAACTCTAGCCAAGATCTACTAAAACATTGAAGAAGAAAAAATAAAGGTAATGCTGCCACCATATTAATAGTAATTTCGGGGATTTTAAAGCATATACTATGCAGTCAGTTACTTTGGCTTATGAACACACTTCTTAAAGTAGGCTAACCCTTTCTGACACACAATACCCAGTACAAACTATCTAAGTATGTATTGTAATATAAACTCACTAGGGCTAGGGTAGGGCTCATCTGCCAACACAGAGACGTAAACAGCAAGAGGACACCTACAAAACAGAGCAAACAAATATGAAGACATTGTAATAGTGTGTAATACCACTAGCAAGCATTTGCACTAAAACCAAATCAATTCTACCTGTGTGACAATGCCAACTAACCTGATAATGGCAGTTTTTGTACTACCCGCTGTGAGTGTACAAGACATACTGTAGTGCTGTTGACCATGAAAGTAAAAACAGTGTATTCCACAACATCCTATGCAACTAAATAGTAAATAATTCTAAATCGTATCATAGAAATATGAATGGACATTTAAACTTTTTCAGAGACAAGGAAATTGCCGTGTGAAAAGGTTAACTACAAACTTCATGAACACAGTATTAAAACCAGCATAAAACACATGCAATGCTAATTAAAATAGGAATTCACCCTAATTAACCTGCAATTGTTTTTACAGGATTGGAACAGTGGGATCCTCCGTAGCTGAACCGCACTATTTTCAGCTTTAGGGACCCACAGGTTCCTGAGATACTTACTGCTGACGTTGCCAATACTAGTATAAGGGATCTGTCTGGATACCTAAGATGGCTGCAGAAAGGAAGTGACTTCTCCCTGAAGCTACCGTGGCCATCTTGCTTCCTGGCAATTCCTGCTCCTCACTTCCTGACAGGAAGTCAGCTCTCTCTGGCCTTCATTGCCAGCAGCTGCTTCTGGCCTTTTAAATAGTAGGCAGTTGCTCCCTGTGAGTGCTCTTGCAAAGTACTCAGTACCTTGTTCTGTTTGAGCGTTGGCTTTGTCTCTGTGATTACCTGCTTGTGCTTGATCTCTGTCTGGATCTGCCCACCCCTGCCTAAATCAACCCCGGAATTGGACTTGCCTACCCCTGCATTCCAGGTCAAGGTCTGTGTATTACTACCTACCTCTGCCCTGCGAGTTCATATCCTGTTTTGCAGTCAGCAATGTTACAACTAGTTACTAGTTTTTAAAGGGGATTTAAATGGCCATCAAATAGGAAGCCACAACTCATGATGCAGTTTCCTATTGGCAGCCATTTTGTTTCCCCTGAGTGAGATCTAAATTCACCAGTAAATATTTTGGGGTCCCCGGAGTTGAAAACAATAGTGACATTTGGTTCAGGGGCACCTCTGGTTCTCACATTGTACAAATGGGGGCTAAAAAACATGAGTAGGAGGAACTACTCAACCCATACATACAGGTAAAACCAAGTAAGAAAACAGGACAGTTGGTGGCAAACAGAGTTCACTCCAGCTCACATACTTCATAAGACAGAACATCAGATTAAATTAAATCAATTTGTTTAACCAAAATCATCAAGATTCCGGTTAAGTGGAGAGGAATGGAACAGAGTTCACTTTAGGATTCTTCTTCTTCCAGTATTCTTCAGATTCCCATGGAACAAAGAAAAGAGAAATCAGCATTTAAGGGGTTCTTCATGAAAATAAAAATAGGAAAGCATGGAACTCCACTTGTCTGGATGATAAAAGTAAAAGATTTATTAAGGAGGAGGATCTAAGATTCGGTTGACACTAGACCCTTTATCAAGATTATACATTTTTTTTTTTTTTTTTTTTGCCTCTCTCTTTTTTTTTTTTTCTCTCTCTTTTTTTTTTTTTTCTCTCTCCTTTTGCCGTTTTGAGATTTATCCATGGAAATTCAGGGCTCAAAGGAACTGAATTAGCAAAAATTGACATGTAGTGTATCTCTAGGCAGTGAGTGCATCATATTGAGCTGGTAAAGAGATGTTGTGATATGTTTAAGGTATCCCTGTAATTGCCCAACATTAATAAGTTAATCAATTCTCTGTTTACATTTGATAGAAGTGTTGTGCAGAAGTTTTTTTCTGACATAGCATCAGACAGCTGACATGAAAGTTTTATTCTATAGTCGCTATAATTGAGAATAACCAGCCTAGTTCCCCTTGTCTGCTGCCCTAACGACAATATCAGTGTTTGGCATCAAATTGTATTGGAATATATATCAGATAGAGATCTAGTTGATGTCTGTATGTCACCATTAATCAGTCTCATAAAGGTACAATAAAAGAATTATAAGGCCAAAGGACCTTGGAGCCTTAAAAAATACTACTTGGCACTGTCAATCTTAGAGTATTGTTGCATTTATATAAATCTACTTGTAATGAAAATATATCAAATGTGATGATCGGTATAAACGACAATCCCTTCTCTAGAAGGGTAACCTCTGCTTCTGTCAATATAAAGTGTCAGACAAGTTGAAAATTAATGTTTTTTGAGATGTTGAAGCCGTCCCTCTGCAGCACATCCTGCCTAATCTATGTGGCGTTTTGAGGGCCTTACCGGTCTTGCACGCAAATTGTGGTAGCCATGTATCCCTTGACTACTAATCTGCCCTGCCTAACATATAAGCCTTGGTACCAGTGCAGGCAGTGTTAGCGTTAAATATACGCCCTGCTGCAGTAAGCAGCTTCCTTGAGTGACAGGAAGGTGGCCTGAGGCCTAGGTGCCGCTCACCCTGGGCTGAGATCTGAAGCCCCATCCCTGGTAACAGTGGTTAGCGTCAGTTGGGAATTGACAATTGGGAGTTGTCAGTTAGTCAGTTCTACCCTCTCCCCTCAAAGGAATGGGTCATTGTTCTATCCGCTCCCGCGGGGAGTGGAAGCTGTTACCCCTTACTCCACCAGGGAGTAGGGGAGCAAAGGATAGACCTTTGGGGCCTCAAGCCCCGGGGGTTGATTCCAGGGACCAGGGGAAATCCATTGTTGATTGTGTACGGCTGTACTCAATAATGATCAGTTGCTGTTTTTATACTCCTGCCTGTGACTGCAGTTTATCAGGGGGATGCAAGATGGTTTTCCTGCAGGAACTGCTACCAGCTCTCCTGGGGCCTACTGGAAATGGAAGCGCTGCACCCAGAAAGAGCTGAGAATATCCTGAAAGCCTGTCCTGTCTTTCCCACTACCATCGGCGGACACTCAGCAATCCTGTAAGCCTCACAGGTACAGCACAGCGAGAGTACAGGTAACAGTGAAATCTCCCTTGGGGTGGGGGAACACCTGTTACATGTGCATGCTTGTGTAAACCTACTCTGGAACACATATGTATTTAGGGGTTAAAGGGCATTAAATAGTTAACTACAGTCAAGCCCCTCCTATAGTATGTTGCGAAGTAACTGGGCATGGGGCTGGTTACACCCTTTTTCTTTAAGGTGCTGAGTTGGTCACCTAGTCGAGGGTGACTCAGCAGACTAAGCTCCACCCCTTTTCTGCCTGGAGACAGGGAAGCAGGTGAGAGGCTATAAATAAGAGGGGGAAAGTGCTAGGCCCTCATCTCTGGAGAAGAAGGGGTCTAACCTCTATATACAGTATAACGTTAATAAGTAGCACAGGGTAGGCATCCCTTTCTTTGTTTTATACATAGGGAAGTGCCCTGGAAGTTAGGCTCCGCTAGTATGAAGAAGAAATAGAGGTTCAGGCTCCCAGATGGGAAGCCTGTGACCCCTAGGGGTTACCCAAATAGTAGCCCTGGGACTAGCCTGGAGAAATATTGACTTGGAGCCCCTTTGACTCATTCCCTTGGTGAGCACCATGAAGGAATATTGAGTGGGCAAACTTAAGAGAATCCACCCCTGCCATCCCAGCGCTGAAGCATTGGCAATGGGATGGCCAGTGCAGAACACAGAAATCAAGTGCTCTCTAGTAAAGAGAGGAAAGGTAGCCCAAGCAGGGACCCACAATGTAATATAAGAGTCCCATATGAGGAATAATCAGTTATGTATAGCCAAGCAGCAAACCGCATTTTCAAACGATGTGCCTCTCCAGGAATACAGTAATGCATCTGGGGAAGAAGCTGTATTACTATGAAATGTAAATAAAAAACACTCTATTCATAACTACAAATTTTGTGGCACCCATCCTTTCTACAACATCACCCAACCGCACAGATCCAGCCCCCTGATAAGCCAATAGTAGAGACTATCCAATGTGAACTTCCTAGGTGCCGGGCATGGGGGATTACACTTCCTTCTAATAAAGCCAGTCCCTGGCATTCTGAATGGGGTCTACTCTCAGGCTAATCGGTCTCGCTGACTATGGATGGTCTGGTTCTTGTAATATCAGTCACGGTTTGGTGCCTATAAAGATGGTTGGACATCAGCTTTTTATTGAATTTTTATCAGGGTGGCGTCAGCCATTAAGATAAGGAGGATGGCTTTCATCCCATCTGGGGAAAGTAATACATTTATTTATGGTCAACATTGATTGCCAATTTGGTTATCTGGACCCCCATTGAGGGCCGAGATAGACACAGTGACAATCAATGGATTAAAATGATTGTTTATCGACAATGTGATTGTGTTTTTTCTTTATGTCTTTATTTTTAATGTATTTTATGTAATGCAATTTAATAGAAAAAGCCCTATTACCACATTTATCTAGTGGGGGGATTGTACGTCATAGTGGTTGTTCAGCTATGACATTCAATGGATAGTTGGAGTATTTGTATTATCTCCTTGGTTACCTTCGTGGCCATGAAGGCATGCCCTGATGGTTACTATGGCTTCCAAGGGGTTATAAACATGTCTATTGGAATGGCAGGTAATCATTGTACACTGTATATACCTGGCACCTTCCTTGGCATATGACTAATGCGAGCCAGCATTACAGCCAGTTGGCATCGGGGACTTTCTTATCCTGGTGTTAGCTGGCTAACGCCACGTTATCCATATGCAAATTAGCGGCCCAACAGCTGTTGTTTTTGCATATATTTTGCTTTGAGGCTATCCATTAAACTCAGGGAAGCTAACAAATGTTAGCTATTTATGTAAAGTCACTTCAGTAGCCCAGATTTCTTCTGAAGATCTAACCTTATGACCTTTTCTGAAAGGTCAAATCTAAAATCTATATCTGCATTATATTCTTGTATCTCAACTGCAAGAAACCTGTGAGTTCCAGGGAATAGAAGAAAAATGTGTGTTTAGAAAAACGTAACTAAAAATGCTTTATGCCTGATTCAATATTGTCCAAAGTGGCTGAATGCACTGTGATTGTCCAAAGACTGCCATTGGCTTGAATAGCAGTTTTTATCCACCTCAGACAATATTGAATGATGCCCTTAGTCTTCATCAAAAGCTACTAATTGAAACCTGTACATAGTTACAACAGGAAAGGGGGGTGGGGGGGTTGTGCCAGTCAGAGTTTGGGAAGGCGAATAAGCTTGTCCCAAGAAATCACATGCCACCTGAGAATAGCTACATATGAGTTTTGAAGCAGTTTGCAAGCAAATTAGGCAGTTTGCTTACAATGGTAGGCAGACGGCACAGTTTGACACCTTATACCATAGTGAATTCACTAAATGGTGTAAAAAAACAACAGAAGCATAATATTCCATACATAACAGCTGCTCTCACTGGGTGATTTGAACATCTTAAAATCTCGTAAAAATGCACTCATATATCAGTAATGCTGACAAAGGACATTGATATGTTTATTATGTGAAATTCAGGGGATTAGTCGAGTCACTGTGTAAATAACACATCCACGGGTATGATAGATAAACTGATAGATATAGATATAGATATAGATATAGATATATTGATATTTTTGGATTTTCATAAAATGAACATCACAAAAATGGTAATATGCTAACATGATGCATTCAATTATTTTATAAAAGATGTTTCATGGCTGAGTCTCTCCCAGCTCAGGATTACAATGTTCACAATTATTTTGAATCCACACTGTAAAAAATATCATCATTCACTGGGGCACATCACTATTATTGCCATGAGTAGACATGTGAAATTTTGACTTTTTTTTTTTTACATTTTGCAAGCAATTTGACAAGTAAAAATCTCCACCGCCTGGAAGAAGAGTGCTCATTGATTTTTATGTCTCATAAAACTACTACACAACATGTGGAAAAGCCTATGATCACCACTGAGAAACCTGGGCAATAAGCTATTTGAACATGCAAATAAGCTAATATAAATATGCAGGCTTAATTCCCAGCAAAATTCACATTTTAGGGTAGATTCTTCTATGCCAAAATTCAACAATTTAGCTTGAAAATGTCAAACTGATTAAAAAGTGCAAATTTTTCTTCGCCTTTGTAAATTTTGCTCAAATCGTTTGGGTTAAAAAATTCTACCGAACACTTTAGTCTGTATGGGACTTGAACAACCGGTCCATCAATCTCCGAAAGGTTGCTGGAGCCCCATGTAGACCGAAGGGTAGGACCTTATATTGGTATAGCCCGCCTGGTGTGGAAAATGTCGTTTTTTCTTTAGCAGCCTGTGTTAGAGGTACCTGCCAATACCCCTTACTCAGATCAAGGGTAGTTAAGTATCGGGCATCACCTACCCTGTCTATCAGTTCGTCCACCCGTGGCATAGGGTATGTATCAAATTTGGAGACTGCATTTAGTTTCCTAAAATCATTACAGAATCTGATCGAGCCATCCGGTTTCGGAACCAACACAATAGGGCTCGACCAGTTACTGAATGATTCCTCGATTACGTCGAGGTCCAACATTTTCTATACCTCCTCTTTAACGGCCTGAAGCCTAGCCTCAGGTAATCTATAGGGCTTAAGATGTATGACCTTCCCAGGTTCTGTATGGATGTTATGCTCAATAACCGAGGTTCTCCCAGGTACAGGGGAGAAAACTCGGGCATTGCGCACAAGAAACTCCTTTACCTCCTGTTTCTGAGGGCCAGACAAGGTATCAGCAATTTTTACTTCAGGAACAGAAGGTTCCCTAGATGGTACAGTCCGAACTACAGTAACCAACGCTTCCCTCTCTTTCCAGGGATTTAAGAGATTCACATGATACAACTGTTCTGGCTTCCTCCTCCTGGGCTGTCTAATTCTATAATTGACCTCTCCTACTCTTTCTAGGACTTCGTAGGGTCCCCGCCAGGTGGCCAAAAATTTACATTCTACTGTAGGTACCAGCACTAACACCTTATTTCCCGGCCCAAACACCCTAAGTCTGGCATTCCGGTTATAAGAGTTCTGTTGTGAACTCTGGGCTTGCTGCATGTGTTGTCTCACAATCGACAACACTGCTGCAATGCGATCCTGCATCTGGGAAATAAGTTCGATTATGCTATGGTGGGGTGTCGACTCTGTTTCCCAGGTCTCTTTGAGCATATCAAGTACACCTCGTGGGTGTCTCCCATACAACAACTCAAAAGGGGAGTACCCTGTAGATGCCTGAGGAACTTCTCTTACGGCAAACAATAAATACGGTAAGAGAAAATCACAGTTTTTACCATCTCGGTCTATGGTCTTCCGTAACATATGTTTAAGAGTTTAGTTAAACCGCTCCACTAGGCTGTCGGTTTGCGGGTGATAGACCAAGGTGTGTAAATGTTGGATATTCAACAACCTGCATAGCTCTTTCGTAACCCGGGACATAAAAGGAGTTCCTTGATCTGTTAATATTTCCTTGGGGATCCCGACCCGAGTAAACAACAACATTAATTCTTTGGCTATGCCTTTAGCGGATGTATTCCGGAGGGGAACCGCTTCCGGATATTTTGTGGCATAATTTACGATGACTAGAATGTGTTGATGGCCCCGTGCTGACTTTGGTAATGGGCCTACCGATCCATTCCGATACGTTCAAAAGGAACTTCAATAATGGGCAAGGGTATTAACAGACTACGGAACGATTTTACTGGTGAGGTCATTTGACACCCTGGACATGTCTCACAATAATGTTCTACGTCTTTGTGTAGACCCAGCCAGTAAAATCGCGCCTTTATTCTATCAGTGGTTTTCTTTACCCCTTGGTGTCCTCCCAGGATATGGCTATGGGCCAGGTCCATTACCTGATTTCTAAAGGGCTTTGGCACCAGTAGCTGCTCTAACCTTTCAGGGTCTTCTCTTTCTACCCTATACACTAAGTCATTGTTGTAGACAAAGTAGGGTGGTGATGGCGTAACCTCAGGGTTAACTGGTACCCCATTTATGCTCACTACTATGGCTTTGGCGTTTACTAGCGTCAAATCGTCTAGTTGGGCAGAGGCAAACTTTATTGGAGCAACCTGTAAATCCTGAAAATCTAGTTCTGGGGGGTCCTCAACCTCAGGTCCTTCACCTGCCATAACCTCTAACAGAGAACCAGGGTCTACTGGATCGAGAACCTCAGACCTCAAGGGCACATCCTGAACACAATCAGACTTCCTTTCCCACAGTTCCCAAAACCACGGGAAATCCTGACCCACTAGGACCTCATACATCAGATTCGGCACTACCCCAACCTGATGATGTACTGGGCCGATGGGGTTTTCTATGTACACTCATGCAGCCGGGTAAGTGCGATCATCCCCATGGTAGAAACCCCGACTGGACTAGACGTGCAGCGACCAATGTAACTGTACTACCAGTGTCAAGCATTGCACTTACAGGTATCCCATCTATTTTGACTTCACACATTCCTCTCTAAATGACCTTTCTCTAAAACAGTCTGCTTAACAGCAGGAACCCCACCCGAAAAATACCCCACAGAAATGTCACATTGCATTTGGTCAAGGTTCATAGGGCAAACTGCTGCCACATGTCCAAGTTCATGACATTTGTAGCACTCAGTGTACTTCCCAAAACTGGGTCGGGGTTTTTTCTCCAGTCTATTGGAAGGAGTGGGGCAAGAGTCCCTTCTATGGGCCGTGGGATTTCCACCTCCTTTATGGGAGTCTATGAGTCCCTGTGGCCCATTAGGCCGAGGAACAGTCTTACCGGAGGACCTCCTGATGTGCAGGGACCTGCGACCGGGAAACTCATCGGGACTTGTATTCCGGGCCATCTCCTCAGCAGCAAAGTGGCATTCCACTAAAGCGACCAACTGCTCTGCGCTTTGGGAGTCATTCTGACTGACCCACTTCTGGACGGTGATAGGAAGACCCCGCAGGAACCGGTCTATGACGACCCTTTCGACAACGGCGGTGGCTGTACATTCGTCAGGCTGGAGCCATTTCCGCGCAGAGTGGATGAGGTCGTAGAGTTGGGAGCATTGAGCCTTTACTGCATCGTAACGTCAGGAGTGGAACCGCTGGGCCCGAACTGTGACAGTGACACCTAGCCGTGCCATAATCTCAGCCTTCACGGTTTCATGAATTAAAAAAGTGTGAAACCCTAACTCAAGCGCTAAACCTAGATATGTGTGACATACACGTGAAAAACAAATACCAAATGTGATTAACAAGAGGTCAAAGCTGCCATAGGTTTCCCACAAAGCAAATATCTCAATTTGCATACAGGACTATGAAAATGAAAGGAGGATACCTGGCGCTTAAAGAGTCACTGTGTCCTTATGAAACAGTCTGGTCTTTAAAGAGTGTCTCAAAGTCCAAAACTTGAAGTGGATGGCTGTAGTTTTTCTTCACTGCTGCTGCTCTTCAATACACCTGAAATTGATAGAAGGGTACACCATTGCGCAGTACTACTGCAGTATCTCACAGGGCTGTCTGTGTGTGTGCCTTCAGATTGGCACAGCAGCCTGGAAGCTGTCTGTGCTGCCTTTTATCCTTGAAGCTCATTAATTAGGGCTCAGGTGAGAGTGAAGGGAACACACTGGAAGGTGCTGGCTCCTATGTAACTCCCCTCAAACACCTTTTGCTTCAATATATCACAGTATTTGGAACATAACAAGAACTTCATAAAATACAAAAATGATAATCAATTGTAAATTGAATGAAACTATACCGAATATAAAATCAAAGAAAAGGAATTTGAGAAAAGCTGACAATCACTAAATGAAAATAAAACTAAATTAAATAAACGTACCTGCATGAAGGTCTAAACAGAAGGGACAAGGAGCGAGAGGCGCGTGGGCAGTGCTGCCGCGTGACAACATATGTTGTGCAGGCTGCATCGTGTAAACAAATGGTTACAAACCTGTACCGTACAGCAGGGGGCTTCCATGAGCAGAAGCCAAACACGTAACAGACGAGTAGTGTATGGACCAAATTACCTGTACCAGTTGAATCAGACGTTAAAATTACATGCAGAGATTATTGTATTAATTACTGTATTTAATTAGTTAAAATAATAAAAATATAGATTTTTATGTATTTATTTTATTCTTTTTGCTTTCAATAATACTGACTATATAACAGTCAACCTATGCCCAAATCCCCCCCCCCCCCAACCTAACCTTGAGGGCTTATTCCTTTTTTTTTTTTTATTGAGTCTTTACTTTTTTTTTTCTTTTATTAAACTGACTACAGTATATATTAGTTACACAGGGGGGCCAGCTAACATTGGAGGCTTATTCCTTTTTTTTTTATTGAGTCTTTACTTTTTTTTTCTTTTATAAAACTGACTATATTTAGTTACACAGGGGGGCCAGCTAACATTGGAGGCCCCTAGACTCATGCCTAGTGTGCCTATTTGTAATCCAGCACTGCCTGCCACCTCCTTGGAGAACCATGTTGACATGCTTTTCCTTGTATTAACCTGCCTGACACAATGGTCTGTTGCATTTAATACTAAATCTTTTTGTTTTTCCTACTGACTCTGCACTACATGGAAAGTTCTCACTCACAATTACATGCTCGTTCCCCATTTGTAAGTATTAAGCCAAGTATTGTTTCCTTTCGAGTGGGCTCTCTCACTAATTTCTTGATAAATGCCCCTTGCCAGACCCTACTTATGGCTGAATCTGCAATAACACATCTGGCAAATGGAAGTTTCCCAAAATGATTACCCCCTCCTTTAACTGGCCTCTAGTGATATCTCTTATTAACACCCTATTCAATTCTTCCTGTTGTCTTATTACAGGGTCACCTCCAATATGAATGACAACCTTTTCACCAGTTTCTAGTTACCAAAAATGTCTTCTATACTGAGCCTATACTATTGTTGTCACAGGGAGTGACTATGGGCTGGAGTCCAGTATCTGGGACAAGCTAGAAGGCAGGATGCAATGGTCAGAAGACAGGTGGCAGGTAGTTATAGTCCATTGATAGGCCTAGGTCAAGGACAGAGGACTAACATATTGGGGACCGAATAGGTTCTGGTACACAAACAGAGTGCAATATATCAAAAAATGTGGCAGAGTTTGAATAGAGAAACCACAATAATCAGGCAACAAGAAGCAGGAAAGGGAGGTCTTATAAAGACCTGGCTGCAGCTTGGGAGCAGGCGCCGGTAATGAGGCAATCAGCAGTCCAGAGAATCTGTGAGAGATAGCAAAGGCAATATAAGCAATAGTCCTGGTGGCAAACAAGCAGAAACCCTGACATTACGTGCCCTGGGAAAGGATTTTCTCAGAATGGTTTCAATGGAGAGACATAAAAAATGAGATGTATCTTTATGAAAGAGAGTTATAGCCAGAAAGAAGAAGGGTGTATCCAATTAGCAATCTTGACAGGAACAATACATGTTTGGCCCAGCTTGATGGTAAGGATCTTTAAGCGCAAATTCAAAGTGGAGAGCCAGACTTTGTCTGCAACCTGAAATGAAGGGATTGGTGTGCCACGGACATCAGCAGTCTTCTTATACTTTTGCTGTGCCCACTAAATTCTTTTTTTTACAGTTTCCTGATTTTTTTTCTGAGACAGAGGCAATAGGGAAAGAACGTGGGGTGAAAGCCACAGTTGGCAAAAAACAGACTATGTTGGGTCGAGCTATGTTGCGCATTATTTTACACAGACTCCGCAATGAGCAAATATTTTATATAGTCGTCCTGGAGGTAGAGATGCAGTGCTATTTAAGTTCTTTTGGGGGCGCAAGGAGATTGCTGAAGAGATCCAAACCGCGGCCAGTTTGTGGCTCCCCCATGCCCAAAAGCCCAATAATGCTGGCTGCCCTGAAGGGATTAATGCAGTGGGGTTCCTGTTTCTGAATGGGACTCTCTCTGTGTTAATCCTACCGGGCCGCCACCAGTCTAAGAGCTACACAGAAGAGGGACTGCTTATCTTTGCTCTAAGTGTCTCCCGGTGCAGACCTTACAGCAGATCTCACTATTTTTATTATCGTTAATAGTATGCAGTTTTGAAGCAGAGGGTCTTCGAAGCTGGACCACATTAATTTCCGGTCTGGGGATTTCCTTCTTCCTGGTGTACAGGCCTCTGTATGAAGTGCCAGTACCTCCCTGCGTTACAGCTTACATGACAAGGACTTTAAACAGCCTCAAGATATCAACACAACATTTGGAGTATTATATCTCTGGAAGCAGGGGGTCCTCAGACATGAAATTAATGTGGTTCAGCTCCGGACCCCCTGCTTCAACCCTATGAACTAAAAATACAAATAAACTAAAAGCATAGTTTCATTACCTTAGTGTCTAACGGCAAAGGTAATGAAGGGGTTAAACAGTCCCGCCACCCCCCTGCCCCCAGTGTCTTAACCACTTGCCCCCTCCTCTCGCCTAATTCCCAATATCCCTACTAGCTAAATGTGGCAAATAGTGGTTTGGGCATTAACCAAAATAAAATACACATACTGTCATACAGTAGTAGAATAATTAACCCCCCCCCAAAAAAATAATACATTTGACACATAAAACCATTGATTGTCATTGTGGATAACTAGACCCTCTCAATGGGGAGCTTAGATAGCCCAATTGGTAATCAATATTAAGATGTAATTAGAAACATACATTAATAGTTAAAATACATGAATAACCCCTCTTCATTATCTTGGTTGCCACCGCAACGGTAATGAAGGGGTTAACCCACCTCCTAAACCCCTCTCCACCCAGAGAGCCTGATCACCCTCCCAGGGGCAACCACTCCCATAAATCATCCCCTCTACCCTCCCTCAAGAATCTCCTTCCCTCCTCCCCCCACCCCCACTACTACCACCCACAGTAATGGGCAATAGTCCTATTAGCCACATCTGGCTTGTAGTGCTTTTGCCTAGTTGAAAAGCATTAAAAATACATAGTACAAAATACAATAAAATATACATTACAATAAAATCAACGGGAGTCCTATAATACATAAAATAATTACTTACCCCTGCCAGGATAAAGGCCGCCTTCCTACTCCGTGGCACTAACAACCAATAAAGAGCTAATGCCCAACCATTAAAAACTATCTACTGGCAAGTAACCCGTTAATTACCTTAGCGGGTAATAACCTCTATTGTAATTAAGCACCCTCTCTGGGGCAACTACCCCCATAACCCACCCCTCTACACCCAACAAAACACCCTACACCACCACACACAGTAATGGACAATATACCCATTTGCCAAATAGGGCTAATTAGCGCTTTTGCCCATTGAGAAGCATAAAAAAACACAACACAATAAAATACAATAAAAATACAAAATAAAAATACAAATTACAATACAATAACAAACACGAACTATTAAATCCATTGATTGTCACTGTGGTTACCTATGCCCTCAATGGGGCACATATAGCTTGGTTGGCAATAAATGGGTACCCTATAGTCAATAAATGTGTTTCTTACCTTTGCTAGGATGAAGGCTCATCCTCCTCATCCAACTACTGCACCAATCACCTCACTTGACCCACGAAGCAATGATCCTCACTTGACCAACGAAGCAATGATCCTGAGCTTGAACCAAAGAAATGATTCTCAACTTACATTAAAAAGGGGGGGGGGGGGAACAGAAAAAACAATCCATGCCTGATGGCACAAAAAAAACCCTCAAAAAGAACAATCAGAAAAAAATGTATCCAAAAAACAGAAAATACAATCCATACCCGAGGGCACAAAAATAAACACATACAAAGCAATCAGAATTTTTTCACACTTGGTCACGAACACGGATGCAGTTAGGCCACGGTCCACTTGCTCCAAGTGCCGCAAGGAGAAAATTGAATTGCGCCACATCTGTAGCTGACAAAACAGTGTAGATACTACTCCAGAGTCTGACTAGTTATTTCGGTTTGGTCATTAGACTGGGGGTGGAAGGTGGAGGACTTATGACCGAAGTCACAGATTCTCAAAAAGAGTTGCACTTATGGAGCGCACCTGAGATATTAATACTTAACATTGAATTACTACATTAAAATAAATTATTACAATAACTTACAAAGTGGTGATAACAATAGTGGTAATTGTGGATGGCCATTGAGGTGTGCAATTATAAAGGTGTTGAAGTTACACTGCATACTGTAGATTAAATGATAATTTGAATTAAAACTAGTTAAAAAGGAAATATTTCTGTAATACATACTAATCCTCTCAAAGATTGGATATGTTTTGCAAAAAAAAGATCCAAACACAGTACAACAATTCAAAAGGAAAAAAGGGTTATCGAAAAAAAGATTTCAATAATTACTCTGACTATGATATGGAGTCCCATGAGGGCTAGTGCATGTTTATTTTGAAATCATAGGAAAGGGATACAGTATAGTTGATCATGGTACTGTACAGTAAAATGAAGATGTAAAATATGACTAGGGACTGAAAAATAAAACAGACAATTATATTCTTAAGCAGTAAGATTGTGTCAGCTACAAAAGAGGAAATTAGAGGATCGAAAATAATGAAGTTCAGCTTCACAAAAATGAGGCCTGGCTATTTGTATTGGCTTGGGACTATGGAATAAGGCACATTAGTTTAAGCTAAGCAGAGAGAAATTAATGAGGGTGAGATGATATTTCATTGATGGATAATTAATTTCTGGAATACATTTTCCACTGTACATAGTAAGCACTCAGAGCTGAAGCATCTTCAAGTCAAGGCTAGATTTATTATCTCAAGAAAACACATTATTTATAGATTTAATTATAAGAACAGCTGAAAAGAAATTTGAATCGAAGTTAAGGCTTTAGATGGCAGAACCAAGGTTCATGGAATGTCCTTTTTATTTTTTTTTAAATATGTTTGTAATATTGTATTTGTAATGGAATGTATTTGCTGATTAACCTGCAGCTTTATTTCAACCAAGTTGTTTTCCAGACATTGCTTAGTTATAGGGTCTGGGTGGACTTGGAGCACAAATTCAATCAAATACGATGAACAATAGAAATTAGTTTCAGGGTTGAAGAATAAATGTCAAAATAAAAGAGAGAATACATCGAGATCTCTTGAGAACTGCAAGGGGCTCGAACATTTCAGTATATCTACAAGATACTTTGCCTATCATCAGAAAATTCCTGAATATTGTGCATCAGCCTATATTTATACGTATTAAACGTTTTTTTAAATATCTGTGGTAGGGAAATCTTTGGAATTTTAAAGGGCACCTATTTAACATAATAAAAAGCCGGGTAATATGCATTTAACTATGCATGCATTGAAAGATCTGTGTGCTACCCTCTACCTATTAGAGATTAAAAAAATACAAATGAAGTATATTAAAAGCCACAATAGCCCCCAATTCTCTCTTAGATCTAAGGTTTGAAAGATGTACCATATACAGCCATCTATTTAAGCATGGCTCTGCAGGGTATATTCATCGCTGTCTGGACACAATTAGAGATTAGACACCTGAGCCAACACACCCGCTCAAGATATAACCGCTTCACCTTAAAGAGCAATTACCAGTTCTCTAACACTGCCTGTTTCCAACCATTGTGCTCCCCCATCCTTTTTGTATTCACAGTCTATGGAGCATGACTAAAGGTTTAAGCCCGTTTGGTTACCCCTTATCCATAATAAGGGTTCAAGAAGAGTCAGCTCTTGAGCCCAGTACTGTGTAATCCATAAAATGTATTGTGCGACAATAAAGTATTTTATGGTTTTTACCTTTCCAGGAGTGCCAGCAAGCAGAGATTGCTGTGGTATGAGTTTCAAGGGGGTTTGTGGAGAAAGTGTTCAGAATGTGTCTAGGTAGTCAGGGTTCAGAGTTGCTTGGATACCCCAAAAATTTACCAGAGAATCATGCTTGATTCCCAGATATATATATAGACACATTGGGGCTTATGCAGAGAGGATAGAGAAGGGAAATAGCACCATATTTTGGAGAAAAAACTTCCCAGAGAAGCTTCTCCTGCAGAGAACATGGAGAGATTCATAAAATTCTCCACAGCAGGTTTCTTTACTTTAAAAATTGCCAAACACGTGGAGAGATTGGTAAATTCGCCATGTTAAAATAGGGTGGTATGCAGGTAGCATAGATGCACTGCAACTCGCCATTCTGCCCTATATTATAGTGAGTTCAATCTAGCCAGAAAAACTTGGCAATTTTGAATCTCATCAGAAAAATTATGTAACGCAGCTTTCTGCATACGACCATAACTTGCTCCAATTCTGTGGCTATTTTCTTGCCGTTTTCACATTAAATAACGTTCCTCTCTGCATAAGGCCCATTGTCCCGGCAATATCTCTCCTTGAAAATGCTTGCGCGACTCACCACTAGGGGTTCCCTACTTCAGCACAGACCAGAAAGGTAAAAGGGGCATAGGGATGTGAGGTGTTCCTGAAATAGTCAATGGGTCCCTAGGTTAATGGGGATATCTTGTCACCCAGAACCTGCATAGGGGTTAATGGGTTGGTTCCCTGCTTCAGCATAGCCCAGAAAGGTAAATGGGGCATAGGGATGCAAAGTGTCCCAGAAACTATGAGGGGTCCCTAGGTTAAGGGGGGTGCCCAGTTAGTGCCCCGGTCAACCAGAACCTGTATAGGGGTTCATGGGTTGGTTCCCTTCTTCAGCACAGACCAGAAAGGTAAAAGGGGCATAGGGACGTGAGGTGTCCCTGAAACAGCCAAGGGGTCCTTAGGTTAATAGAGGTACCCAGTAAAGTCCTAGGTCACCCAGAACCAGCATAGGGGTTCTAAGGTGCTCCAATTATACATATAAGATTGTGAGGGGATTCATAGAATCCATACTAAGTCTATGCAATAGTGTGCGGAGAATATGGCTATGACTCCTCCCCCCTGACGAAGTGTACTCTGTACATGAAACGTGCGTAGGGCACTTTTACTGACGCCGCGGCGGTGGGGTCAAGAACGACTGGCTGTTTGTGTTACCATCTATCAGGTCGTATGGTATCCTGGTTATGCAGATATTGCAAGTTGATTATGAGCAGTGTGCTTTGGGTCTAAGACAGCGCTGCCACGAAATAGTTTTTTGCCTATATTGAATGGCTGATATGCCGCTATGTACCCTTAGGGTTCACTTATGCAACATAGCTACGCTCATAATGCCATCCACACCTGCTTAAAGATATGCTGCAATACTAGGCATGCTGAATCTTGGCTGTTATAGATGAATACTGATATTGTATGTTGATTACTAGTAGTGTGATGCGCAATTGTTTTTGAGCTTGTTCTGAGTAGCTGGTATGCCTGTATGTACCCTTAAGGTTTACTTATACATAGGGTCTAATTCAACATAGCTATACTCATATTGTCATCTGCACCTGCTTAAAGATATGCTGCAATATAAGGCACGCCGAACAGACTAACTGTGTATGGATTATACCATTGAATGGATACTATACCCTTTGCCTGTTTGTGTATATGCCTGTTACAGGCTTTCAAACTGTTTGGCTATTTTGACATCAACATCGCTATTTTGACACAGTGATCAATTTTTGACAATCATTACAGCCTATGAGGAGTAGGCAGAATCGTCACACTGTGGGCTACTGTTAAGCTATATAATCTATTAATGTTAACAGATTAAATATTCTAACCTTAGGTGGTTATTTATACTGGCATATTAGTCAACACAGCCACTCGAATGGAGTTTTAAATCACTGTATATACATTGACAATTTTTGCGTCGATGCTTTATATAAATAAAATTGTTATTATTTTTGATTAGTGGTACATAAGAGAGATAAATATATATATAATTACTCTATCAAATATTTGTATTTGAAAGATATAATATATATCTATATTTGATTTATGTACTTTGAGTGCAAGGTAAAGGGACTCCTTGGTAGGGATCTCTTTTCCTCCTATTTGTTGCGAGAATATGGCTAGTAAGAAATAAAGTGCAGCTTTTTATTCTATTTCCCATACCAGAAGATTTAGGCTAGTTTAAAGTGTATATTTTATTAACAAAGTGTGCTAAGTACATATATGCTTTGTGCACAGTAAATGAGCTGGGACTTTCAGAACCAATGTTCTGACGGGCCACTGGGGCTACCAACTTGGTGCCAGTAAGTCTGAACAGGACATCAGAGATAAAAGCCACAGAGGATGTCTGAGGTGTGAAAACCAGATGGGCAGCAGGAACAGGCTGAGCACTCAAGTCCTGTCGGCCAGTTGTTCTGTCAGATTTGGAGGAGCCTTTTACCGGGGGTGGCATTTTGGGAAGAAGGGGCAGAGGTGCCAAGTTGCACATGCCCCTTGGTTGATTCAGCACCCCAACTTTCCTGGCATCACAAAGGCCAGCATCGCTCTCATTGGCTGGTTAGGAAACTCCCACGCCCGGATTGGCTGCAGGGTTTTGTGAATAAAACTCAAAAGTATTATAAACCCCTGAGCCAATTAGATTTGTAGATTCTAAACAGTGTGTCCAGCAAGTAAATTCTAGTCCTCTGGAGAGATGGAAGCGGTGGCGTCTGGAACTGCAGGCCAATTTCAGTTCCAGGACATTGCGGGCTAAGTCCCGGTCAGGGGAAAATCCTTATTTAGAATTCCCTGCAACTAGGAAAGTCTAGTTTTTTACCCCAGTTCCCAAGTAAATGTGTCTTTTTGCCTGTAGTTCATGCTCCACTGTGTGTATGCCTATTTAAGTGAATAAACTACAATTTATTTCATTACCTGTTTTGCTCAATGAATGATTCTGTTATGAAAAGGTGTAAACTTCCTGGTCTCCCGTGACCGGCACCTTTTGTATCTGCATGTTGCCTGCTCCCTTTCTGGTTCTCATCAGATCGCCTATGCTCATTCAACATCACCAATGGACCAAATAAACAGTTCATTGCATATATATGTCTGCTAGTGTGTACTAGAAGCAGTGAAAAGCTGCTATATCCATAATTAAGAAGGTGCGGCTACCCACAACTTCCCAGGCCTTCTCTCAACTGCAGTGTCAATATCTACAACTATGTCCTCGGGGGACTGGGTGTGCTGAAGGGGCTGGTATTGTGCTTTTTCTACCCTCCCCCCTCCCTCTTTTCCCAATCGGGGAAAGAGGGTCTTTTGGTGTACCATAGTTAAAATGGTAACTACTGGTCTTGGAGCACCTTGGTTTCAAACCATTGGATATGGTTCCAGTTATGTATGATTATGTTTATTATTATTATTGTCCTTTCTCCCCCTGGTTCTCTCCCCCCCCCCCCCATGTTGTTAACTACCAACACAAAACTCAGTATCGCCGGACATGATGCAGCCAACTCAAGTCAGTGCAAATAAATCTCAGTAAATGACATTACAAGTCAGCATTAAAATTAATCTGACATACCGTAAAGGGCTTTAACAGCCCACAGAAATGTAAGATAGCCTTTACTATAAGCATGAGGCGGGATAGCTATCTTTATCTAACCTTTCTGTCAGAAATAGATAAAAAGGTTAAGGAAGGGAGGTTCCTTTGCCTGATTGGCAGTCTGACTGGTGTGCAACTCACTCTGGTCAACATATAATGCCTCTAGAACCTGTATTTCCAAAACACATTTCCTAAAATTAGGGAGAGTGTGAAAGGCCTCCTGATAATAGGGTGTGACTTTAATACAATCATGGATACTCAACCTTATAGGTCAAATACCCAAGATCAACTCCCATATCCAAGACTCCCCACTGAATCCAAAGTTATTAACAAATATATGAGTCAAAACCACTTAGTGGACATATGGAAAACCCTTAACCCTCAGACTAAGGATTACACGTTTTACTCAGCTCGCCACAATACGTATTCATGTATTGATTTCTTTCTAGCTGACGCAAACCTATTATCTCCTCGGTATACTCAGGCTGGAATTTCCAATATCACCTGGTCAGACCATGCAATGGGGAATATTCAGATTCCCTCATTAGCCCCTCCGAGCAATAGCAGGCAGTGGAGATTAAATGACAGTGACTCAAATAGCGGATGAGCTGAACTTCTTCTTCGAGACAAATTACACACCAGACCTCCCAGATTCAATCATTTGGGGAAAATCATAAAGTATACCTTATTTATTATTTATTTATAAAATATTTTACGAGGAAGTAATACATTGAGAGTTACCTCATGTTTTCAAGTATGTCCTGGGCACAGAGTAAAACAAATAATACATGGTTACAAGTACAGTTACATAAATGAACAGAGTATACATTATATACAAGACATTGCGTGCACAGTTAAAGAAAATATATATTATGAGCGTATAAAACAGTTACAGACCAGGTTAAAATGTGAGACAGCCTTAGATTTGAAAGAACTTAAACTGGTGGTGGATGTGAGAGTCTCTGGTAGGTTGTTCCAGTTTTGGGGTGCACGGAAGGAGAAGGAGGAACGTCCGGATACTTTATTGAGCCTTGGGACCATGAACAGTCTTTTGGAGTCTGATCTCAGGTGATAAGTGCTGCAAGTGGTAGGGGTGAGGAGCTTGTTCAGGTAGCTGGGTAGCTTGCCCATGAAGAATTTAAAGGCAAGACAGGAAAGGTGAACTTTGCGCCTAGACTCTAGTGTTGACCAATCTAGTTCTTTGAGCATTTCGCAGAGATGTGTGTTGTAGTTGCATTGGAGAACAAAACGACAAATTGAATTGTAGAGGGTGTCAAGTTTGCTAAGGTGGGTTTGAGGAGCCGAGCCATGTCTCCATAGTCAATAATTGGCATTAGCATCTGCTGTGCGATACGCTTTCTGACCAGGAGACTTAGGGATGATTTGTTCCTGTAAAGTACCCCTAGTTTGGCATAGGTCTTGGTTGTCAGGGTATCAATGTGCATCCCGAATGTTAAGTGGGAGTCAAACCATAAGCCCAGGTATTTAAAACTAGTGACAGGTGTTAGGGTGGTTAGCCAGATTTAAAGAATTTGAGATTTAACAAATGAACTGGCTAAACTGGAGGCATCACATAAATGTACCAGAGCTCCAGACATACTTCCAAATATAAGAGGAGTTAGGTCTTTGCTTCTCAGACTTAGCTGATCGAGCCCTTCAATGGACTGGCCAAAAGAATTATGCAACAGATAATAAGGCACATACAATGCTGGCCAGGTGCCTAAAGAGTGCGGCTACAGCTCAAAACATACAGGCGATAAGAATGGCGGTTATTACGCTGACCCATTACCCTGCCCAAATAATAAAACAGTTCCATAATTACTACCAAAACTAAATGATGGGAAAATGGTGAGCCTCACCAAAAATAAAACAACGAGGTTTAAGGAATATTTAGACAATGTTCATCTTCGTAAGCTAAAACCGGAACACAGAGCATGATTAAATGAACATATCTCGAGCAAAGATGTATCTCAAACCATTAAAGAGCGCAAAAACTCAAAATCCCCAGGGTCAGATGGTCTCTCTGGCACCTACTATAAAGGAGTTGCAGGTATCCTCATTCCTTATCTGGTTAAAATGTTCAATAAATACCTACATGTGGCTGTACTCCCACAGTCTGGTTACTACCACTATTGTACTTATTCTCAAGAAAGAGAAAGACCAGTCGAATTCTGCCAGCTATCGCCCCATCCCACTTATAAACACTGATATTCAATTATACGCCAAAATATTGGCAAATCGCCTGAAACAGTGCATGACTTATCTGATACACCACGACCAGCTGGGATTTATCCCTACCAGACAAACCACAGATAACATCCAGAGGACGACACTTAATATAATTCATACAGCTAATACTAAAAAGGTCCCTTACATACACTTATCTCTGGATGCAGATAGGCTGGGCTGGCAGTATCTGCTTATGGTTTTGAACAAGATGGTTTATTTGGGAAGCTTCTATAAGGGGATACAAGCTCCTTGCACACAGGTTAAAAACACACGCACAATGTCAGATATTATACATTTTGCGAATGGCAGGTGGGAGGAGTGCCCACTCTCGCCCCTCATATATTCGCTATCTCCGTTGAGCCTCTTGCAGTTTCTCTTAGGAGAGACCCTAATATATTGGGTGTACAGATTGGTAAAATAGAACATGAACTATCAGTTTTTGCCGATAATATTTTGTTGACCGTATCAAAACCGCTTACTTCCCTCCCCAATCTTAAGTAGGACTTAGCACAGTGCGGAGATTCTTCAGGGTTCAAATTCAATCAAGCAAAATCCCTTGCCTTAAGTGTAAATTTACCACAGCATATGACTAAATGACTAGCTATCAATTTTGATTTCACCTGGTGTATGGATACTATCCCATATTTAGGAATAAACCTCATTAAAACTGTGCAAAGTCTCTATAAACACAATTATCCACAACAAATTGGTAAACTTAAGAGAGATCTGGAAGAATGGGATAGATACTGTATCTCCTGGGTTGGCAGTATTGCCAAGAATAATGTATCTCTTCAGAACACTTCCTATCTCAGTTCCGAACAGGGAGCTGATAGGGCAACAAAGATAGATCTCCAGATTTATATGGAAAGGCAAAAGGCAGAGAATCAAAAATATAGTGCAATAACGATCCTCCAAACTGGATGGCTTGGCAGTGCCTAATCTAGAGAACTATCTCCAAGTATCACAGCTAAACCAACTGCTCCTTTGGTACTCAGCAGCAGGCACAAGAGGATGGGTCTATGTTGAAAATCATCCTTGTTTTCCAGCAAAAGCAAAACCAAATGCAAAAGCGCTACAAAAGCGCTACATTGGGTTTTTGTGTTAATTACATATTTTTCGAGTAAACAGGGGACCCAGGACACCTGAGTCTAAGACCTTAAATTGTTCTTGGTGGTTGCAGCATATTGAGGTCTGGTGTGATGTTTAATGGGGAGTTATTGCTTATTTTTAGTACCCTCCAGGGAGATGAATCAGCTAGATAGCTGGAATTTTAACCCTTTTCACATGCTCACGTCACATGCTCACGTGTGGTGTTTGTGACATGGCAGAAAACTGCTACAGATTCCAGTTTCCAGTCTCCAGTTCCAACGTGTCCTCCTCACGGCTCCCGCATGGAACCCCATCCCCATGCCACGCACACGTAAATCGTGTGCACACTTCACCCAGCTTTTTTAAAGCCATAGCAAGTAAAAGCGCCACAGAGGGGCACAAATTCCCCGGCAGGCAGCCAACAGACTGCCCGCGGAACATTCCTGGAGGCGTGACGAAACCAGAGACTTCATCTGTAATTAAATGGCCCTATATCTCTCATGATTTATTTCAATTTTGTGATGAGTTAGAGCAACAGCTCAATTAATAACTAGTTTTACACTGTTGAATGTCATCAACAAATTCACTTATCTTTCTATATCCTACAAGAGAGTACATAGCAGTAGCAAGTCTTCTAATAAAGTGTTTCCAAAGAAAAAAAATATATTTCTTCTAAAGATAATTTACCAAAGGATTTATTAAAGTTCATTTACAGTTTGCTGCAAAACAATGACATAAGTGTTGAGCACAAAGCTGATTTGTAATGTATCTTCACAGCAACCTTTAAAAAGGTCCTCATTCCAATGTCATGCAAAGCCCTGAATTATGCAAGAAATTAATCAAAGTATAAGTACTGGACAATCCCAGACACTATAAACATTGGACAAAGTGCAATGAAACCATTAGCACATGGAGTAATCACAGCTATGGATTTACAAGCAATGTTTCATTATGAATCATAAAGCTTTTCGAATAGAAAATGATATTCTGGACAAGAATATTGGTTAAAAGGTTTCAGTTAGCATTGCAAAAAATCTTTAAAATATGCAGAACAAATCAATCTGCTTGTTTTTTTTATATAAAAGTTGTCAACTCTGATCTATGATAAACAATGCCCCATAACCCTGGAGTGTTTTCAATAATCTTGCTTAGTTTTCTAATGGAAGGAGTGACAAAAATGTCATTTTATGTTTTATTTCCTGTGGTGTATTAAGAGTTTGATGGAATCAGACATCGTTTGACAATGGACTTTTATGAAAAACCTTAAATGGCTCCAACCAGTTCAGTTTTGTTATACAGTATATGATGTGCATTTTGTTCAGAATATGCTATATCTGTATACAATTTAAAAAATACAACTTTCACATTCCTTAATATCCTCACAATTCAAAATAAAGGAGGTCCTAAAAATATGTTATTGACAGGAGAAATTATAAGATTTCCAGGTTTCAAAAGAGGCTGGCGTAGCATGACCAGACAGCTCTGCCCCATCCCTCCATCAGTTCAAAAGGAAGGCTAAGACGTACTGTAAGTTCTACAGTATCATGGGAGTGACCTCAGGCAAGATCTTATGAGGAGATGGTCACATAAAGAAGGCCTCTTATCTTGAGGCCTTCCAGCGAAGCAGTCACCCCTCTCTTTTGTGGTCTGTTGTTACTCTTTTTCATAAAATGCAAACACATATACATATATACATATATACATATATATATATATATATATATAAACAAGAGAACAGAGAGCGCACCTCCCATAGTGTAAATCAGTACATTTAATATTAAAAAAGGACAAGGGGATTAAGGACACTCACAAAGGTAAAAGAAATTAAAGCAGTTCGTGATATAATCACCAGCAGACAGGTCACAACGTCCTGGATCACACCAACAGATGGGAATCCGATCCGGTTCACTTTCAGCAGCTTTAGATGGACAACTTGGCGATTTCTTGCTTGTAGTGCGATTTCAAATGACACAGCCTCAAATCAGCTCCAAGCACGCCTCGGCCGTAAAGCGCGCCCTTGCGTGATGACGTAGTGTCATAATCACATTGCCCTGACGCGTTTCGTCACACTGACGGTGACTTTCTCAAAGGGGATAGTCAAACAATGGAGGACATGATCTTTATATACACCCACAATGAGGGAGTAGTTAATAGGAGCCCCCAGAGACCAATCACCAGTGCCCACACATATAGATAGGACACTGGAGAATAGCCAATAAGTGCCCCCGTAACTCCCCCTATATATATAAATATTACATGAATATCATATAGTATAGGTGAGCATATACACTCAAAATAAATGTAAAAATAAAACAAGATACAGATAATCATACATAATGTAAAAAAAGAGAAAACTAGATGAGATTAAGACAACTAATTAATTAAAACATTTTTTTTAAAGATTTATAGTCTATTACATATTAATATAAATCATATTTACCTGTAAGTGTATAATTGTGTGTACATATTATAAAACTGCACACACAAATATACACAAACTGAATTGCACACATTCTGAAATGATAAGCAACCTGGAAAAATATATATATATATAATAATAAAAATTGCTAATAGATGAAAACATGTGCATATATAGATACAACCAGTGTTCGACAAACCTATACATTTGCTCGCCCCGGGCGAGTGGATTTATCCCCCGGGCGAGTAAATATTGGCCCAAGCAGCACACGTTTGGTACTAGGTGGCGAGTAGATTGTTTTGTGTGGCGAGTAGATTTTTTGGTGATTTGTCAACCACTGCATACAACCATATGTGTACATACACATATCACAGGTAACCCATCATGGCATAATAAAAATAACTAAAATTAATAGTAATAGGATTTTTATGCCCATAAAAAATGGAAAATGATCAAATCAACAAAAACACAATAAAAAAATAACACATACTGGCCATAATAAGGACCAAACTGTTTATTATCAAAATATTAAATTATTGTTGATTTGATCATAGATGAAGACCTCAAGAACTAAAAAAAAAAAAACCATATATATATATATATATATATATATCATAAATCGCGTACTACACAGGGGGGTGTTAGTTTTCAACCACAGATAGCATTCTTATCGCACTTCGTAGTGAACATTCGTAGCGCACTTTCCCCCACTCCCTTGGAGAATGTGTGGCTACGGTGCGTGTGGTGCAATACCTGTGGCTCACAAGAGGTCTGAGCCTCAACTGCAGGGAGCCTCGGGTGTAAACTGGTACGGTGTTCTTCAGCGCCTGCACCTGTAACGGATTCTACTGTGTGGAATTACCCGTTACAGGACCTATATACATATGCTTATACAATAACCACACACAATGGGTAAATCATAAAGTACAACTTTACGACCGAATGATAATATGGCTACTGGTTACAGCCTACCCACCAGGCCTCGCACAGCCGTAACCACCTGCCCAATATTCCACACACTTGTTCACAGTCCCCACAGTACTTGACAGGGTCCTCGGGCACCCAACCACTCTAGTGTCCACAAGGATATAACCGCTCACCCTTATATGTGGTCAGCGCTGCCACTATAGTGTATGTTGGTGCACTTGTGCATGGGGTGCCTGCCGGGTTCATCCGCACCCAGGTGTGCTGTGTCCTGCGATGGGGTACACGGACCCAATGATGATCTGCGACTCTGGTGCTTACACGTGGGGTGGTTCCCGCGTGGGATGTCCACCTCAAGGACAGTCTCTTCCATGGGGTGGTCTGGTCCCAGACCACCAAGAGCCAGGATGCCGCTGTGTCCTGGCTGTGTCTTTCACAACCATCTACAGGGGCAGTTTCCCTATCTATGGATCTGCCCAAGTAGCAGGCACAAACTGAGGGGAGTTGAGCCTAGCTAGGGCCTATCAGGGGTCTCTGGCCTTGTGCAGATGCAACATTCACCTGCACACTCACATCCTACCCCTTCGGTGTCCAGCTTCCAATTCACGTGGTCTCCAGCGTGTGAATTGTATCCAATGTAGGGAGCAGGGGATTGCTGCAGCCTTATTGGCTGATGTGACCTGTACCCCAAGGACTGCTGGGGGTTGTAGTTCCCGTTGGAACCTTTCCTCTATTGGCTGCCGCTCCTGGAGTCCTGCTGTACATGTGCAAAGTGTCCCTCTTGTGCCGCCAACCCCAACATGGCCACCACAACTCTCTGTGTCACTGCGCATGCGTGAGGCTCCGTAAAATGGCAGCGCACTGCAGCGGTGTTCTCCACGGGTCTCCGGCGACCTGCTCGCCCAACATCAACCTCCCTACACCGGAGGTAAGAGGGGGGGGTGGGGGTGTGAGGATCTGGGGAAAAGACCAACGTCCCCGCTTGAGAACTTCGTAACACATAACCATAACATATGTACACAAATTATAGAATAAAAATGCAATCATATGTATAAATTATCACATAATCAATGACTTTATACAAGATTGTACAGTGCTGTGAACATGGTGATCACGGACTGTATCTTATTTTGAGACCACTGCTGAGCCTCATAGTGGGGTGCCCCAATTTGATCATAAACCAATCCGATTTGGCGGACGCCTAACTCTTTGGCTCCTCCAGATCAATTCTTCTGTTATTCCCTCAGGGGAGTAAGGAACAAAGTCCTGAGGCTCAGCCTCTCCCATTTCTGGTACAAATGTCTCTGGAAAGTCTCTTTGGGGCATGAAGCACGGACTTCGGGGATCCAGTGGTTGGCTCGTTGGAGCCACCCTAGAAGGTTTTTAAGTTAAACCTTGCTTCATTCAATTTACCATCGCTAGAAGAAGAGATCAGAAATCTCGAAAGCTCGCACAAATAAAAGCATTTCGTTAGCCATAGAACGGTATCGTCTATTCATTTTCGATTATTAAAGCTTGGCTAACATGGTATCGATACCTCTACATCTATCTATCTATCTATATATAAATGTAAATACAACTGTATGCTCATCTGCATGTCTTAGGCAGGTCTGCAACCCCGCCTTTCACCATTATCACCCAGCACACAGCACTTGCACTGCAGCAAGGGATTCTGGGGAATGACATGCAAATGAGCACACAGTGCCACTTTTTGCTTCAAAAACCATTTTTAACATGGTTTCCTATAGGCTTAAGCTTGCTGCATGGTCACAGCTTTGAGCACAGCCAAGATTAAGGTGCATACCCAGTAAAACCAACCCACAGACAGCTGTTTCGACCTTTAGGGTCTCATCATGTGGGGTTGTAAAACTGGGTATGCAGAGAAGCTAAGGGACCAATGTTAAAAAATGTTTTTTAGCACAAAGTGGCACGTGTGCTCTTTGCATGTCATTTCCCCAGAATCCCTTGCTGCAGTGGAAGTGCTGTGTGCTGGTGATATGGTGAAAGGCGGGATTGCATAGACCTGCCAAATATGCAGATAGCAACGTTGTATTTACTTTTGCATATTTCCTTTGCTGTGGAGGGTTTTTGTCACTTTTTTTTACTCACCATACCTACTTAACCAGTATATATATAGATATATATATATATATATATATTATAATATATATATATTATATATAATATATATATATATATATATATATATATATAGTATATCTATATAAATATATAAATCAATCTCTCCTTGATAAAGAACATACATTCGAAACGCGTAGGATGTGTTTTCCTATGCTGCATTTACCCATTAAGATTTTTGTATTTGGATCCTCTCCTGCTACCCTGTTTTTTAGCTGTGCTCTACTCCTTCTCATCTCATCTGGATTACTTCGCAGCAGCACGTCTTCCCTACAAGGAGGTGTCCGTGAGTTCTAACCTTTCTTATTGCCTTTACTGCCTTATTATTCCCATGAATTGTGAGTGGTGGGTTCATCTCATCACTCTCAGTTTTCAGGGAACTCTGGTTATATTTGGCTGTGGCCCTCACTCTGTAATTTTGTATACACCTACCTATGCTATGGGACTTACTACCTTTTAATATAAGATAGGTATTTGAGCATTTTGACAAACTCTCTCTACTAATAATGGTGAAAAGCAGGGTTGCAGACCTGTCTAAAACATGTGAATGTGCTCACAAGTGTTATTTTCATTTGCTATATGCTATACGGTGGAGTTTTTTTTGTCACTTTTTTCACCCACCATACCTTATATAATGTATGGTGGAAACCTATCTTCCCTTGTTGCAGTTGAAGCAATGTATGCTAGGTGATAATGGCGAAAAGCAGGGTTGAACACCTGTCTAAGACATGTAAATGTGCTCACAAGTGATATTTTCATATAGGTACCTGACCAAGTGCACAAAAAATAACACATTCATTTACTGTGGGCAGCGCTGTCGCACACATTGGGTGGGTTGCCTTTTGTGGACACCAGGGAGGTTGGGTGTCCAGGGGCACCTCAGTACTTTGGGGGAATCCTATCAGGGTGTGGACATTGCGGTTGGAGTGCACTGTGGGTTACGGCTTACCTGGTATGTGTTATAGTGATATACCTATTCTTATCTGTGTTCAGTAAAATATTATATACACTGGTGTACTTATTGCATTGGGTCCTGTGAAGGGGTTATCTGGTACTGTCATGATCCTTCACAGGTGGAGGCACTGTCACCAGATGGATCAGGTACTCTCCAGGCACCCAGCAGCAGAGGTTCAGGCCTCCTGTGAGCCACAGGTAAAACACAACTGTTAGGATCGCCACTATGCTCCGCCCCAAGCACGCATCACGCAGCGGAACCTCTGGCGCTCGCGGACAGCTATCTGTGTGTGTGCACCAATGCGATGCTCCGTCCATGGAGGCGCACTCCCGCCGCACCACCACAGCGCCTACTCTAATAACGCGCATGCCCTGCGCCGCGCTACTCGTGCACGCCGCGCAGCAACGAAGACTTGTAGCATCAGCTGTGTTACACCTGCTGCCAATCCAGCACCTACTTATTATTTTTGATTTCCGCGGTGATTCTGGGAAACTTACCAGTTATTTGTAGTAATTACTACAGGGCAATTTTTAGTCCACTTTAGAACTCATTTCAGGATTGAGTGCTCATAGAGGTGAACCTTTCTGATCACCTTGTCAAAACGTTTTAATACTATAACCCTATCCTCCAGAGCACCTTTCACTGTTCACTCATTCTCTTGTTAAACAATGGTATGCGGTCCCACTATCTATGCTTGTCTACCGTTATCCCTGCCTTCTCCAGTCCTGACCCAGCACGTTTTGACCTTGAATTCGCAATAAACCCGGATCCGGCGTCGTGGTCTCAGGTTTGGTGTATATCTATCTCCACCTCAGCCCCGTGGTCGCGGTCCAGGTTTGTGGTGAGCATATAACCGTTACCCGGCAGAAGCCAACATGTAAGTACCCTCCCCAACCGGGTAGCCTATTGTGTTATTAGGGGCACACCACTCAAATCTCAGCAGGTCCTTGGAGGCAAATAAGTCTCTGTTATTGTCAGTACACCGAGATTTCTACCCTTGTGATCAGAAGGGTCGGGGGGGGAGGTAAATGTGTTATTAGTTTTGGTATATACTATGCCAATTCATGTTTTAGGTTATAAAACTGGTGTGTTGGGTATATGTTACATCATGTCCAAGCAGGGACTGATGTTTCAACAGCGGAGAATGTGGTTGGCCAGGTTCCCCTATGCGCCCCTCTTGAACCCCTTACCCCCGGAGCACTGCGGCAGTGTAGTGCGGCTGCAGGGGGTGGGGAGGGTGTGCGGGTGCCACCACAGACCAAGGCGGACCCTCTGTCAGTCAGGGGAGGTAGCAGAGGGGAGAGAGATAGGAGAAGGGGAAGATAAGAGGGATGAGAGGGAGCGACGTAGAGTTGTGAGGTAGAGGCGAGATGAGAATCATGATTGCTTGTCTTGAGTTCGCATCTGCTTTAGTCCTGGCCTTCGCTACGCCTTCCGCGGCCTTCTTTCTGCCCTTATGCTCGATCTGTCTGTTCCCTCGTTTTGCTTCTGTCTTTCTTTCTTTTTTCTTTCTTTCCTCTTTTTGTCTTCCTTTCTTCTCTTTCTCCTCTCCTTCATTCCCTATCTTTGTTTGACTTCGTCTCCTCTTCGTCTGTTTCCCTAGCTCTCTCTTCTGCCAGCCTGTCTTCGACGTCGTCCTTCCCGGTTCAAGTCCTCCTCTTACTCCTTCGATGCTCACAGCTCCTTGGTCAACTGGGGCCTCTTCCCTCGCCCACTCTCGTCTTCTTTCTTTTTCGTCGTTTCCTCATCTCTCCTCCTGCTCTCCTCGTGCTGGGCCTTCCTCTCTCTTCCCCCTTGTCCCCATTCCTTTCCTTTACTTTTCCTCACGTACGGCAGGTCTCGTAGACCTGGGATGAATGACCCTTCATTTGGACCTCTCCCAATTTTGATTCCTGATCTTTCTCTCGGCAGGGTCTCTGTCGTCCTCTCGTCTCTCCTTTCTCTCCTCGTGATTCTTTCTATCTCTCTCCCGTTCTTCTCTTTCCTTTGGCTGGTCCGCAGAACATAACATTGGTACCTGATACGCTTCGTTCCTCTCGCTCTTCTTGGTTGTTTACGATGTGTCTTCTTTTGCGTCGGAGGAAGATAATCGCTCTATGGCGTAGAGGCATGTAAGCGCGCGTACATACAGGGGTATGATATGAGGCCGGTTGAGGTTGGATTCTGCGTTTAGGTCTCGAGTGCAGCTAGAGTCCAGGGGAACTTAGACGGAGACATTGCACAGAAGTGCTATTGGGTGCTCTTCGCACTCCCTTCCCGCTCTCGCTCCGTATCTCTCTCCCCTCTAGCATCTGTCCGCCCTCCTTATATTTCTTCCTTCTCTTCCTCTTCCATCTTTCCCTCCTACTGTCCTGCTCCCTTCTTCTCGTCATCTCTCTCCCCGGCTCCTCCTCTCCCTCCTCGCTCGTGTCGATTCCGGGCGCCCGGTGCGACTTGAGGAGAGGCCAGTGCATAGAGGAGCTTGAGACGAGAGGGAGAGGGATGGAAGGCTAGGATGGCGGACACACGAGAGGAGAAAGGGAGGCTCTTTCTCTACTCTTTCTCCTGTTCGTCCCTCTTTCTTCTTGCCTTCTCTTTTGTAGTGCGCGCCCTTTTGTTTTTCCTCCTGCCAGTATTCTTTCTGAAAGAGACAGGGTTCAGGAAGCAGAGATAGGGAGTGGAGAGACCAGGAAGGTTGATGGCGCTGATCCATTTTCTAGTACGATAGAACGGCCTCCTCTTTCTTCCCCCTTCGGTATTTTCAACGCTCCGATCGTCATGTCTCTTGTCTTGGTATTTCGGCTCTCGCTGTCTTTCCACTTTTTCGCTCCTCCTCTTTCTTCTCTTTCTAGTCTGCCTTCTTCTTCGTCTCCTTTTCCCTTCAAACACAAAAAAAAGCACTTTTCCCTTCTTTCTTTGCTCTTTGCTCTCTCCCCTTTCTGTCTCCTCTTCTTTTGCGCTTCTCATCCCCTCTCTCCCTTTCTCCTTCTTTGATTGATCCCGACCTCAGCAGCAGATAGTACTTTCCATTGCTCTACCTAGACAGTATCGCGCGTTGCTCGCTGGTCTCGTTGAGTTCTTCGTCTTCTCCTTATATCGTCTCGCCTCTCTCTTTTGCTTTCTGCCTTCGTACTTCGGTTAGGTACTATTTCTGCGCTCTTTCCCTTTTTTGATGTCCCTCGGTTCGCCTTTTTAACGGGGAAGAGTTGTTTTCAAAACGGAAGGAGAGAGGGGAAGCGGATTGGATGCGACAGGGCTCTGGGAGCTTCTGGGGTCCTACCGGAGAGTCCCCTCTTTATCTTTTCCTCTCCTCCCTCGGCGTTTCCCGCGCCAGCCCTTTTCCCGTCCCTCTTCGCTTCTCCTGTCGCTTGATCTGAGTGGGTCATGTTGACAGTGGTCTGATGTCGTGGATAGAGTCATGCAGATGAGAGCGACTATGCAGGAGGATGGAGTGTGGGGGTAGAGGAGGGCAACCGAGATAGAGGAAGAGGAAGAAGGGGGCAGAGATAGGAGGATGGGTATTGATCGCGAGTTAGTTTTCATGTCATTGACCTTCCTCTCTTGCTGGTTCGCTGCTCGATGCTTCTTTCTCTTTGCTATCTCTTTCTCTCTCTCCCTCCCAGACTTCTATCTTGCTGACTGTCTTTCGTCCAGAGAGCCCACCCATCTTTTATGAGGAGCGGTGCGGCGTCGTAAGCGTCTCGAAGGGGGACCCAGTTACTGTGTAGTTAATCACTGGAGCTCATGAGGTGGAGAGGAGCAGAAGCAGAGGGGTGGGGGAAGGAGTAGCCAGTAGAAGGACGAGAATCATATTAGAAGAGGGGGGAGGGAGTGGATCGAGGGTGTAGGAGGCAGATTGAGGTGAGAGGGTAGTCGAAGGGGCGAAAGATTTCATGGTTGAGGATTGATCTGTGGCCAAAGGAGCTTTAAGAGAGGATTTCTGTTTCGTAGGTATGTCTACGCACAGTTGGAGAGTCCTATTTCCGTTTTCGTACCTCCTCGCTCCGCTTTATTCTCTTCTTGTCTAATGTCCAGGGGAATCCGGGGGTCTGAGACGGCGATGGCTGCGTACCGTAGGAGGAGATGGGGATTAAGTTCAATAGGGTCAGGAGAGTGAGGAGTTCAGACGAGACGAGCGAAGATCAGTTAAGAAGGGACAGGGCAAGGCCAGAAGAGATAAGAGGAGAGCCGAGGAAGGAAGCGCGAGGATTCATGGGCAGTGGATTGGAGAGAGAGATGATGGCAGAGGGCTCCGTCTTTCCTATTTCGCTTCCTTCTCTTCTCGTTTTTCTTCTCTTCTCTCCTTACTCCTTTTCATCCCTTTCCTCTCTCCTCATCATCCCTGCCCATTTCTTTCCTTCCTTTCTCTCTTTCATCCTTCTTGCTGTATTACCTCTCATTTCTCTATCTTCCTTTTCTCTTCCTCACTTTGCTTTATGCGTGACTTCTTCTATTGTGTTTTCTTCTTTTCTTCTTCACTCTTCCCTCCTGCTTGTTCCCACTCGTCGGTTCATGCGCTTGGCGCCTGCGCCTGTCTCTCCCTCCCGTCGCGACTCCATGTCCTTCCTCGCGCCGCGCACCGTGCTTGGTGCTCCTGTTCCTCTGTAGCCTCTGTAGTCGGTGCTCATGCTCACTCATCGTGGCTTCTTCAGTTTATCGTCTCGCCGCTTGAGTGACTCCTGTACTTGGTCTTCTCTCGCCCATGTTACCGGCGGTCGCTTCGTCTGTGGCTCCCTGCGCCCCGTCGCTCTGTGCTTCTCCTGCATCGCCCTATCTCGTGACATCCTACCCTGCGCGCCCCGTCGCTCTCTCTGTGTCCCTCGCGGCTGGCGTGTCGGCCCCGCCTCTGCTTACTTTCGCGCGCCCCGCTGTGGGCCGGGCGCTTCCTCCTTCTGCGTCCTGCGCGCGCGTCCCGCGGTGGCTTCGGGTCAGAGCCAGATGTGGAGGAGCGAAGTGGGGGGAGGGACAAAGGGGGGGGGAGAGATGCAGAGGAGTGAAGAAGAGATAGAGAGAGAGCAGTGAGGGGGGAAAGGAAAGGGAGTTTGGGGAGGAAGCAGGGGGGGAGGGGCTTGGGTGTGAAGGACGGATAATGCTGTGTAGAGGGTCAGTTACGAGGAAGAGTCATTCGGTAGAGGGGAGAGCAGGAGGGGTGGGATGTAGGAGGAGAGTTTCGTTGAGCAAGAGCGTCAGCGAGCTGCTGTCTAGCGCGGGTCCATCGCTCGCTTTTCTCTGCGTTTCGTCTCCCCTCGGCGTGAGTGTTTATCTCGTCTTCGTTCGTCGCTTTCTTCCGATTAGCTTTCCCTCCTTAGGATCTCTTATTCTTTTTTTTAGCTCGTTGCTGCCTCGCCTCCTCTCTCTTTCTCGCTACCCTGTTCTCGCAGTTCTTTCTCCTTTCTCCCTCCTCTTCTTCTCTTCTTTCTTCTCCTCTTTTTCTCGACCATCCGGGAGCTTCGTGACACTCTACCTGGCGCGCGCCCCCGACTCGGCGGGCGGGCGCGTCGAGACGGATCACATGGCGCTCTCTCGTCCCCGCAGTTCCATTTTCTCCCGCTCTACCGGCTTCTCCCTCCTCTCGTCTGTCCTCTTTCTTTTCTCGTCGTCTGGCCTCCTGCTGGCTTCCCTCTGGCGAACGTTTCTCCCTTTCTGAGTGGGGGAGGGGGATAGAGGAACAGAGATAGATCTAAAGGAGGGGCATTAGCCATAGGAGGTGAAGGGAAGAGGAGAAGGGATGGAGCACGAGCGGAGACGGCGATTCCCATGAAATAATGCCAGATGGAGGGGAGAGGAGGAGTAAGAGGGGGCCGAGATGGTGCAAGGCAGGGGTAGGAGGTTTGGGCCAATGGAGAGGGGTGGAGGAAAGGAGGATGAGGGGGGTTGTTTGTTGAGTTTGTTTGTCGCTCTTCTGGCCGTGTCCTTTTTTTCGTTGCTTTCTCTTTTTTCTCCCCGCCGTTATTTCTTGGAGGTGCCAGCCGCGGTCTTTTTCAACCTCTCTCCCGGCCGCTCCAGCCAGCGTCCGTGCTTTAGTCTCCTTGGGCCTCGTCTCTTGCTCGGATTACGCCTGTTTGCTCCCCGACCTAGTCGTCGGGGCTCGGACGTGTTTCCGGCTGCTCCCCCAGGGGGCGTGCCGGCCCGTCTCTAGCTGACCGCTTCCTGTTCCTTCCTGCCGTCACGTGCGCTTCTGGGCTCGCCCCGTCGCCCGTCTACTTTGTCCCCCCTCCACCCCCCACCCCTTTCCTGGCCTCTGCTACTCCCTGCTGCTCCCTTGTCCCATCTTCTTTCCCGTTGCCTCTTTCTGTCCTTCCCGCGCTTCTCGCCGGGGCGGCTACGCTGTCGCGCTTCCTCTCTGGTTCGTTCTTCTATGGCGCATCTCTCGTCTGCGCTTTCGAAAAGGGAGAAAACCCCCAGGCAGGAGAGAGAGAGGAGGAGTGAAAAGGGAAGAGAGAGAAGGAGAAGGAGCAGCCAACGCAGCCTCCCCGTCTTCTCTGTCCCCTTCTTCTTTCTTCCTCTTCTCTTCTTTTCCCTTCTCTCGCCTCTTCCTTCTTTCTCCTCTTTCTCTCTCTCGCTTCTTCTCCTTCTCTCTCCTTCTTTGCCTCTTCTCTTTCTGTCTTTGCCCTGTCTCGTTCTACTCTGGATTCCCGTTCTGCCTCTGTCGTCCGCCTCCTCTTTCGCTCTTGCTTTCTCCTCTTCCACATTCCCTTGTCCTCCCTCTCCCCGCTCCCCACCACCCAGCTTTCCCCCTAGTTTCCTCCCATCCGTCCTCGCTTCTTCTGGTTCCTCTTTCCTCCTCTAGCCGTCCAGCGGGCATTCCTTGGCCATGCGCGGTAGGGTCTCTGTATGCCGGGCCTCGAGAGAGGGCAAGGTGCGGATCTAGGCTATGTAGGAGCTGCGACAATAGCAGGGCGTGATCGACGTGTCGGCGTAGTGTCCTCATGCAGAGGTCCGACAGAGCCCGTCTGGAAGGCTGTACAGAGCTCTCTTTCCACCTTCTACGTTGTGATCCCCTCTGTCCTCTTTTTCCTTCTTCGATCTTTAGTTCGTTTTCTCGCTCTGTCTTTTTATGTTCTCTTCCTCCTTCCTCCTCTTTCTTTGTTTTCCTCCTTTCTCTTCTCCTCTTTCCCTCTCTCTGTCTTTCTCGCTTCTCGTTTTTCTCTTCTGCCCCTTTACCTCCTCTTAGTTTCTCTTCTCCCCTCCCCCTCTCTGTCCTTGAGCAGGCAGAAGAGAAGAGAGGAAAGCAGGGGAGAGGGAAGAGAAGAAGAAGAGGGAGGAGGGCGGGTAGGTGAGCAAAAAAAAACAACGAGGAGGACCAGGGGAGGGGTAGGGGATCAAGAGGGGTTAGCAGGCATATAGGTAAGGCGAGAGGGATGAGAGGTGGATGAGAGGAAGGGGTCGTGGGGTACTCTATATACTTTTTCGTCCTCGCCCTGCGCGGCCTCTAATGGGTTCCGTTCCGCGTCCGATGGCCGTGGCTGCTGCCGCGCTGGTGGCTCGTCGGCTGCGCGCTGGTCCTGGCGCCGCTTCCGCGGCTCGCCTGTCTTGCGTGGACGGGTGGCGCGGGCGGGCATCGTCTCGCTCCCGTTGACGTTTTTATGCCAGTATCAGATGTAGATGATGGCATGGGCATATTAGCTCGTTCGCCGCTCGGTGGTTTTTCTTTCGTGATTGTGACGGGGTTGCTCACGTATTTTTAAAACCACAGGAGGAGTGATGTGCAGGCGCTGCTATCTTCTAGCGTCTTTTGCGTGGAGTCTTGTCGCTTCGGTGAATAGTTAGGAGAGAGGTGGAGAAAGTAGAAGGTTGGTGAGGAGGCATGCAGGGAGGCAGAGGAGAGGAGGATAGGGGGTTGGTGCAAGGAGCGAGCTTTAATGTTCGGGCTCGTTTCTGATCTGGGGAGGTCTGCTTGACGACTTGGACGCGCTTGGGCGGCATCAGCTCGATCCGCCGTTTCCTTGTCCTTCTCTCTGCTCCTCTCTGTTCGGCTCTTTCTCCCTCTTGCCTCCTTCAGTTTTTCGCGCTTGCCTCCCCCGTTTTCACGGCAGTTTGCGGTGTCGCTCGTGTGGTTCCATGTCTTACTGTCCTCCGGTTTCGTTTTCGCTGCTTCTTTGCTGGGCTTTCGTTCTTGGTTGCTCGTTTCGCGCTCTCTTACCGCTTTCCTCTTCCGGGCTCGCCCTCACGCGGCGCGTTTGGGCTCGGCGCTCGCGCGGGGGGCGGCCCGTCCCGTGTCAAGCGAGCATGGGAAGCGAGGAGGGACGGAAAGGGAAAGGTTTTGAAGCAGCAGAGGATCAGAGGGGATGGGTATAAGGGCGAGTGGAGAATGGAGAGCCGGGGAGAATGGGGGACGGACACAGATGAAGGTCGAACTTTCTCTCCCCTCCTCCCGCTTCCCAACTATCTGCTCTTCGTTTCTTCTTGCATTTCCTCTCCCATCGCTTCTCTTTCATTTACTTCAGCCCTTCTCCTTCTTTTTCCATTCTCTTCGTCCTCTTTTTTTTTCTCTGCTCTTTTCTCTTTTTCATTCTTCCTTTGTCCTTTCTTTTTCCACTCTTTTCTCCCCCTGCAGTCGTTCGTCGCTCCTCTTTTATTTTTCGCCCTCCTGGGTGCTCTTTTGGGTCGTCTTCTCTTTCTTTTCTCTTCGCTCTTTGCCTTTGTGTTTTTGACTGTCCATCATTCTCTCCGATGGCTGCAACGTGCGCGCGCGGGTCGCCTTGCCTTCGCTCGTGGGGTGGCCGCAGGAGATGACTACGAGGGGGTGGGGGGGCGAGGAGGAGGGCGCGCGGCGGAGTCCGCCGTCGTGGCGGGCGCGGAGGTGCGTTCGACGCGCTGCGCTTCCACGCCCCTTGGGTGGCGGGGCCCCTTGCAGGTGGGTCGCGCGTGCGGGGCCGCTGGTGGCCCTCCATACGGCGCCGCGAGCGGGGCAGGCGTGGTGTGTTGCTTCCGCGGAGCCTTTTGTCTGCGCGCGGTCTTGTGCGTTGGCGCTGCGCCGTCGCCGTGCGCTCTTATTGTCTCTCTCGCGGTTCTCGGTTTTACGTGCCCTTTGTTATCGTCTACTTTCCTCATCAGTTCCTCCTGTCTCCTCTTCTTCTCTCTGTGTCTTCGCAAAAAAACTGTTTTTTTCTCACCTGTGTGGGGCGGCTGGGGGACAGGGATGAGGAGACATAGGCAGGAGGGCATGAGCAGGATGAGGGAGTCTCCGCTCTCCGAGAGGACATGAGGCAGTTGGCTCGGGGCGAAGTCTGCTTAGGGGGTCCTGTGGCCTGTCTGTCATATGACGAGAGGAGAGCGCGTGCGTCGCGGCCATCTCTTAGCGTACTCGTTCGTTCTGCGTTTCCGTGCGAGAGTGAATGGTAGGGGAAAGGGAGGGAGGAGAAGAGCAGCGGGAGAGGGAAAGGAGGGGGAGCAAAAGGACGGAGGGACGGAGGAGGGGGAGAGCAGTGGAAGCAGAAGAGAGTAGCATGGTGTGGTGTGGTGGGAAGAGATGGGGCATAGGTGTCAGAGAGTAGTTAGGGGATGAGGAGAAGAAGAGAGGCCAGAGGCGGGATGTGGGAGAGGGAGAGAGAGATGGGTGGGGCGAGGGGCAGAGGCGAGGATAGAGTAAGGGAAGACGTGAGAGTAAAGATCGTGCTGGTCTTTTTCCTTGGTCTTCGCCCTTTCGCGAGTTCTTCAGCTCTATCTTGCTCTTCTTCGTGTGGGCTTACTTTAGCTCTCTGATTATCATTCGAGTGATGCACGCGTCAGTCGTATGAGTGCGTGAGCGCCAGGGCGCTATAGGTAGTTAAGTTGATATCTGGAGATGTTTGATTGTTATAGGTGATCTTTCAGTTAGAGAAGCGAATATACTAGTCGAGAGGTCATGTGGCAGTGCAGGGAGGTGAGAGCGAGGTCAGGTTAGGAGGCCTAGGAGACAGAGGGAGGCAGGGGGAGGGCAGGGGAGGGAGGAGGAGGAGAGTCAGGAATGGGGGGGGGGGAGAGGGAGGGGAGAGACCAGAGAGGGGGAGAGTGGAGGGAGAGGGGGAGGAAAGATGAGGAATAGGGGAGAGAAGACATGTTTATTTCGTTCTCTTCTTCTTCTGTGTTCTCTTCCCCGTTCTTTTTCTCTATTCCTCCTTTCCCTTTCTCTTTGTCCTTTCCTTCCCTTCCCGAGGGAGGGGAGGAGAGAGGGCGAGGCAGGAGAAAAGGAGAGGGGAGAGAGAGCCGGAAGAGTAGATGGAGGATAGGGGTAGAGGGGCCAGGTAGAGTGGGTTGCATCTCCTTCTCTCCTTCTCCATGATTTCGGATCTTCTTTCAACAGCCGGGTCGGCGCGCAATTGAGGCCTCCAGGTGTGCTGGTTGACGCTTTCGCATTCTCGTTGTCGTCTTTTTTGTTTTTCTTTCTCTCATGTGGTGTTGAGTATTTGCAGAGAAGGATGGGGTTCAGCATAAAGGGCGGGGACTGCGTGGCTACTTGGTGTTGGGAAGCTAGGATGAGGATTTTCAGGGGTGTTCTCTTGAATTCCAATTAGCGAGAGCTAGGGGGGCCGGCCAGGCAGTTAGCAGTGTGTATATGAGCGGGGTCGATCAGTTCCTGATAATTATGTATAGGCTGTGCTAGAGGGCAAAGGAGCATAAGGATGGGGGGAAGAAGGTCAGAGGGGGGGGGTCTGTAAGGAGCGAGTAGGATGGCTGAGTGGGTGGATGAGTTTCTCCGTGGGGCGTTCAGTGAGGGAGACGAGGATAGAGTAGTCCTGGCCTGAGGACAGCTGGGAGCGCGAGTCGATCGGGCCTACGGTCTTTCTTCTCATCTTTCCTCCTCTTTCGTTCGTCCCTTCCTGTCTTCCCTCTCTGCTCTCTGTTTGTCTCCCGCTTGGTTCCTTCTGTCTTCCTCTCCTGCTCGCTATTCGTGTGTCTTCCCTCTCTTTTTTCTTCGCTCTTTTGGCCCGTTCTGCGCTTCCGGGCCTCTGCTTGTCTCAGGGTGTTTCTTTCTTGGTCTGTGGGCGCGTTTGTCCGCCTTCGTGTCAGTTGTTGTTATCTTCCGGACGCGCGCCGGCCGCGGTCTCGGCTTGCGTTGTGGCGCGGCGAGAGAGGTACACGATAGGGGCGCGACGCGCTAGCGCGCGCGCCGCAGCTGGCGTTCGGCGCGCGCGCGGAGAGTGGGAGTCATCGGGCGGGGCGGTTTGCGTCTGGTTGGGCGCGCGTTTTGGGGTCGCCTGCTCCGGCGCCGCGGCCCCTCGGGCGGCGCGGTGGGGTGTTGCGGGTGTCAGTTCGCCTGCGGTGTCGGGCGGGCGGCTGCCCACTGGGATCTTCTCGGCCGTGCTCGTGGCCGGCCTCCGCGGTCTGGCCGGCCCCGGGGCGGCCCGTGCGAAGGGCAGGGATATGAGGGGAGGGGGGAAGGCAGATGGGAGCAGGAGAGAGCAGAGGGAGAAGAAGAAAGGCGGGGAGCAGAGGAGATGGAGGAGAGAAGAGGGGAGGGGGATAGATGCCCAGGGGAGGATGGGATGGTAGAGGTCCAAAAGAGAGCAGAAGGCGGAAGTGAGGAGAGTAATGTATAGGGAAGCAGGTCAGTCTTAGTGAGTGGAGTCTTCTGGGATATGTTTTGTGGTGTGGTTTTTCTTCTGTTCTGTCCTGGTGCCTTTGGTCGGTCTCCCTCTAAGGTCTTCTTTTTTCTCTCCTACTTCCTTTCTTATTCTCTTTCCTTTCTTTTTTCTGGTTCTTTTATCTTTTCCGTTCTTCCTTCTTTCTCTATCTTATTTTTCTCTTTCTTCTTCTCTCTTCTTTGTTCTTCTTCTCTGTTCCTGCTCTTTGCCGGAAAACTGTCAGTCTGCAGTGGATAGAGATGCATCGAAGCTTGGGAGGCGGTGTAGGCCCTGGGGTTGGTGGTCTTCCGCTGGTCGGGAAGAAGCAGGAGGAAGGCAGGGGGAGAGGGAATTGAGTAGAGAGGGGGGGAGGGGGAGAGGGCGAGAAGGGGGAGCAGAGAAGTGGAGGAGGAGAAGAGGAGGGGGGAGAGGAGGTAGATGGATGGAGAGGGAGAGCGAGGGTCATGCAGAGTAGGTTAAATCAGGTGAGGAGAGTAGATGAGGGATGTGCGCAGGAGAGGAGGTGGGGGGATAAGAAGGAGGAGGAGGATAGCTTGGGGACGGGGTATGTATCTGAGTAGGTGTGACTTTAGTCAGCTAGAGTACTTTTTGGGCTTGCTTATAGTGTGTTCAGACTGAGGGTTATCATGTTATCTAGGCCATATGTTACGAGCATAATGACCCTTTCATTTTGTCGTCCTCTCTTTGCTGTATCCTTGCGCTGTTTGCCTGCTTCTGCTTCTTTTCTCCTCGTTTTATCTTTATTCTCCTCGTGCTTCCTGTATCTGTTCTTCTCCTCCTCTTCTTGACTCTTCGTCCTTTATCTGCTCCTCTTTTATCCTCTGGCCTCTCTGTTTCTCTCTCTCTTCTCACTCTTTTTCTTTCTCTTCTTTCTTCTCCTTGTCCAGGGACCTCTTTGTTCGAGTGGCTTCTTTTCTCGCGGTTCGCTTCTCGTTCAGGTTGCTCCCTGTTTGCTCTCTCTCCTACCCTGGTCATCTTCCTCTCTTCGGGCGCCTCTCCGCGGTGTTTGGGCACGGCGTGCTGCGGCGCTGTTCGCTCTGCGCGCCCTTCTTGTCTGGGCGCGTTTTTTCGAGGCTCGTCTTCTCTGCTCCCCTCTGGGTCTACTTTCGCGTTCGTAGTCTGTCGGCTTCTCGTCTCTCGTGCCCTGCTCTTCCGTCGTGTGTCGCCGCTGGTCTGTTTCTTTTAGCTCCGCCTTGTGTTCTTTTCTCCTGTCGTCTTTCTTCTCTTTGCATGAGGCCTACGCGCCCGTCCGTCCCCACGCGAGAGATCTATCGCGCTCCATGGCAAGCATTGAGCGGTCCCTCTCATGGCGGCGCCGGATTGAGAGTGCAGGGCCTATCGTAGCGGTTCTCTGCTGGGCGATCTTTCAGGGCTCGCTCTGTCGCATGTGACCAGTGTATTCTGTCGTGTCCGGCGAGGCTGTCTCTTTCCTAAGGTCATTCAATGTGTCAGGAGTAGATTTTCTCTTGGATTCTTTCGTCTTTCTTCGCTTCTCTTTTTTTTTTCGTTTTCCATCTTTCCTCTCTCCCTCTCTGTTTCTGCTTTCTTACATTATCCTGCTCCCTTCTCTCCTTTCCGTCATCCTCCTTTTTCTCTCTCTCCTCTTCCTCTGTTCCTTGTTACTTGTTCTTTTCTGTCTTCTCTCTTGTTCTGTCGTCCTGTTTTCGCTCGTTTCTTTTCTTCTCTCTTGTCTTCTCTTTACTCTCCGTCTTTTCTCGTTCTTCTACTCTCCCTTTTTTCTTCTACTCTTCTGACCTCTCTCTCTCCTGGTCCCTGTCGTCTTGTGGTCGCTCCTTTATAAGGAGGGAGTTTGCTGTCAGCCATGCCGGGAGCACTCTGGTGCTTCGGAGGCTCCGCGGTGCACCCGGCTAGCGGGGGCCGCCATCTTTAAAGCTGCGCATCCGCAGACCGGTTCTAGGTTGCGTCAGCCATTAGGAACATGTGCACAACATGCGCAAAGCACGGAAGAGCGGCATCCATTACAGGAGCAGGTCCGCAGGGGAACTACATGTGAGACCATGCATGTCGGAGCTGGAACACAGGGAGGTGAGGTTGTGTGTGCAGGGTGTCAGTGACCCCTATACTAGGCCAGAGATCTCCTATAGGCCCTAGCTAGGTCCCTACTCACCCATAAGTTTGTGGCTGCTGCAGGGACAGGCCTATTAGATAGGGACACTGCCCCTGTAGTGCCAAGTGTGAGGGACACAGCCAGGACACAGCAGCGAACATGTAATCTGGTGGTCTGGGACCATATCACCCCACAGATAGACTCTCTTCATGGTGGGACCATCCAGCTGGATACCATCCCACCAGGAGGCTTCGCTGACGACATCGTTGCTGGATCAGCTTATCCCTGTTAATTTTCAGCCATACCCGGGTGCTGGAGCACCTGGGCAGGTACCTCACAAAGTGCACCAATAATAACACTTTCATTTACTGTGGGCAGTGCTGTCGCACACATTGGGTGGGTTGCCTTTTGTGGACACCAGGGAGGTTGGGTGCCCATAGGAACCTCAGTACTTTGGGGAATCCCATCAGGGTGTGGACATTGCGGTTGGAGGGCACTGTGGGGTTACGGCCGTGCGAGGCCTATCTGGTATGTGTTATAGTGATATACCTACTGTAGTGCCGAGTATTCTAAAACAAATCTGGGGCAATCACCAACAAAATGGAATAGAAAGAATAACCTCGCTCTAACTCTTATATCAGTAAGTGATGTAGGTCGCGTGCTGCCAGGATGAGACCATAACAGAAAGGGATATGTGTGTAAAGAACCACAATAAGAGATCCCCACTAGGGCGCACCGCCCTGAGTGAATAGATACCTGGGCCTATAATGGCGCTAGACATACAACATGAATACATGTGTTTATTAATCCTAATAAAAATGTTTAAAAACCCAAAAGCTCTTAGGCTAATGCGCCGGTTGCACGCGTCCGCACGGGCTGGCTTGCTTGCCGGCGGCGCGTGCAACTCGCTGTAACCGCGATCTCGGTCTAACGAAACTTCGTAGTAGCGGGGGCGGGCCAAACGGTCGGGGGGTGGGTGCGGCCATTACGTGAGGGGCGCGGCCATGACGTGGGGGGCGGACGGATGGGGGGCGGGAGTGGGAGGATTGATCAGGTGGGTGAGGCGTGGCTTGACGGAGGACCTGCTACTCTTCCTCCCCCCCTCCCGTCCGTTGTAGTCAGCTGTGCACATGGGGACCGGACCGGCTCGCAGAATTTCCTGCTGGGTGGGAACTCGCTACATTGCCGCCCGCAGCCAACGCCAGCGGGGTCCCAGGCCTTAAGTGTCTCCAAAGTAACATGAAATCAAATAAGGCAGAGAGATGTTCTGTGGACTCTTCTAAATCTCCCCTCTTGCTAATTGTATTGCCTCTTGATAATATCCTGGGTGAGGTATTTATATCCTTTATAACAACCTTATGTATATAAGAGCTCATACAATCAGTGAAAAGCTAGTGTGGTATGTAGATTACACCTGCTATATCCCTCTGCTCCAACGTGAGAGTTTCAGAGAGGAAGAGATGTGTGAACCTAGCATGGGGTGAGAACTAATACGCTGATAATACTGTTTGTAATAAGATATGGTCATATCTAATGGTGGGTAAGTGTAAACATATATATATCCATAATCTTAGTAACAATATGTACGTGCGCATCCATATAATGTATGTCGTAGAGGCCAGTATACTAGTACAAGTGTAGGGACCGTGATGTCCAGACCCCCAGAAAAATCCTGTTAGGCCGTTCTGCTGATTTTGCAGAATTATGATATACTAAAATTTTATACCTCCCAAGTTTAGAGCTAGTCACAGGCACATCAAATTAAGTCTTTTCTGGGGTGTTCTGGCTTGTGTGGAGCTTACATGTGTACATAGTGTGAATACAGGTGTAGAGGGTACACGCGGCATCCCATACAAATAGATGGGGCTAATGTCAGAAATCAGTTTTACTAGATTACACTTAAATATAGCTATATCCGTGCCGTTAGAGTGGTCCAATGTATACTGCTAATCCAGATATGTATCTTTTGTGATTTAGTTGCTGGATGTAGTACTGATTTAGACATTTGGAGCAGTTGATTGTCAGGTAAGGCCCATGTTTTCAGAGTGCCCATAGATTCTAACACATATCATTACTATACCAACACGGCAATTTGTCTGCATTGGTACTTATAATGCTTTGACTAATCAGGAAATATGATAGATTTGTTGAGTAGTTATATATATCACTGGTAACGGTCGTTCGCTGGTTCAAAGACCAGTACTTGTATAAAGTTCAAACTATCCTGTGTAGTTTGGCTGAACTGACAGTTCTAATATATTTCGCCGTCTGAATAGTAGCCTAAACTGGCGACATGCCGACTGTCTGAGCGCGTGACCGTAGTCACTTTGGTGGCAGCCTCCACAATGGGCGCGCTGGTATAGAAATCGGCGCTCATACAGCATCAGCGTATTGGGCCTTTACAATAATTTTGATAGGAGACTAGGACAGCTTCAGGTAAAGCAACGCAACTTAAAAACCCACGTGACGTCCTTTTCGACGCCTACTGCGACTTCAATCTGGGTGGACGTAGCCCCGCGTCTCTCAGTCGGCCCCTTTATACGTAGTGTTTGCTATGGCAACCTAGAGACGCTATTTCTATAATGCAGGGTGTGTTGGCTCGGGTGTACTTGCACTTGCAGTGTGCGTATACAAAGCGCAGGTCACGGGCCAGGAGATGAATTGACATAGTGTTTTCATGCTGAATACGAAACTCGAGGTCCTTTAAACCTGATTAGTATTATTTATATACATATTAAGAGGTCTATTTGTCCATACCTTGAGCTGCAGAACTAACAATGGTATACATCATATAAATGATCATACTGATGTCATGATCATAGGATGATACTGAGAAATCATGAGGTGTTTAGGATTCTACTGTAACATAGTGTACTATCTGCTCATAATGATGGTCATATATGAAGTAGGGATACTTCAAAACAAAAGTCTGAATTTAATGATAGCTGTTGTGGATTCTATAAGAAAGGTGTAAATCAAACCTTCTTGAGGCCCATTGGTATAGGTGTGTTGAGTAGATAAATCATCTCGGCCTCACACTGTAACAGTTTATTATCCCAATTGCCTTTTCTAATATGCATTGCAATATGGTCAATTCCCTAAAAGTAAGGGTATTGCTGTCTCCGTCATGTATGTTATTACTGTCTGGAGACTGGGGTGTCTGTTGCATTGCGGATAGAGCCCAGATGTTCCAGGATCTTGTTCTTAACTCCCGCCTTTTGGTTTTCCCCACATATTGCAGACCACAGGAGCAGGTGATTAAATAAATTACTCCTGTGGTTTTTACAATTGATGAAGGTTTTTATGGATATGTCTTACTTCTTTTTGTTGTTAGTAAAATAGCACCCTCTTTCATTGATTACAGGCCTTACAATAATGGCATTTGAAAAAAGCCTTTCATAGACAGACAGGTGTTTTTTGTTTTTTGTTTCTAGAGAAAATGTGCTGTGCACCAGATGGCTCTCTTAAATTCCTGGATCGTCTCCATACAACTGACGGATGTGGTTTAGGACTTTTCTAGGTCCTCATCGCTGGTGAGTATTGACCAGTGTTTTTTGGAGTTCCGGTTAACTCGGACCACTGGCCACTGTATGTGCTTACACATCGTATTTCTTTTGTATTTTCCATTTTGTTTTTGTCTTATGAAAGGTTTTCTCTTGGGTTTGAGCTCTAGGATAGGCCTTTTTAGTTGACTATTGGAGTATCCCGATCAACAAGTTGCTTCTCATTTCTTTTGCTTGTTTCTTGAACCATGTCTCTATGCTGACAGTTCCTTCTTATCCGTAGGTACTGTCCAGTCGGGATGCCTCGGATAAGGGATTTGGGATGGTGACTGTCAGCCTTGAGGTAGCTATTCGTTATTCGTTATTGAGCAGACATTATTTCACATCATCCCTCCCACTATTGTAGGAGTCTATTATTCTTTAGTTGTCCACCCTGCATGTTCCAGTGCATTTCTTCCTTCCCCCCCATCTTCCCCTCCCCACTACCACCCCCCACCCCCCCTTCCCTACCACCCTCCCTCCCCCCCTCTCCCCCCCTTTCCCCCCCCGTCCTTAGTCTAATTTCTACACAATATATCTCATGCCTAATATAGGTCTAATTAGTGTTTTTGATTCATCTTGCAATTTGGATCATCAATACACTATTTTAAAACTGAAGGGTTTAACATAGCCCGACTATATTTAATGTTTTTCAATTGAAATGTTTTTTCACCTTGCGACACACATTTATCGAGCTCAGGCTAGTCCCACGAATTCGGTAATACCTGGTGTAAATTGGGTTTGTGCTGTTTCCTCCCGAGGTTCTTGAGGTATTTTTCCAAAGCAGGTGATGAAAGCATTTTATATCCCCTGCGGCGCAAACTGCACATTAATATATATTCATATACCTGCATTACAATTCACCATGAATTTATGCATCTTGGTAGAGCACGCAAGCATTTCAGCCTATTAAACTCCAATCATTATCATTTAACAGATCCCCGCCCGTCAGCCATGCATGAAACCCAGGCTGGAAGGCAAACTCAACTGGGGCTTGTCAGAGGTGAGGAGCGGCGCATTCCAGTAATCTGCCAGTACATACTGGGTATTTGCTCGAATAATGTGTTTGGTGGCAGTACTGTACTTTTTAAATATTAAATAATTAATTTAATTAGGTATTTTATTATAACTGATATGCATAAGGATATAAACTTATCCCCGCCATCATGATGTTTAATAATGATTCCTCGGCACAAGACTGTTTATACTTTGGATTCTCTTAACTACATTCCACTTTTTGCTTAATTAAATAATAGACAATGTTTAAAAACCTTTTTAGTGGGAAACAACTTTCTACTATCTATTCAATGTTTTTTGGAAATGGTTAATGACTTATCATATTAAGACACAAATAAGATCAAGTCGAGTCTATAACCATATTTTAATCAGAGTAACTTTTCCTTTAGCCACAAAAGTACCATGTTTTTTTTACTGAGTTTAGGGGGCGATTGTGACGTCACCGAAAATCGATCTAAGGCCTGATTCTAATAAGGCTAAACTACATAACACTACATTCCTAGAATAATTCCACTTAACCATCTATTCTTAGAAGATTGAGGGGGTGGTACGTGTCTGGATGCTCGCAGTATATAAGGAGAGCGGCGTTCCCTACTCTTCTAACACATACGGAGCCGGTGAGGAACTGGGGGCCATAGGGCTAATGACGGCGTGTGCTCAAAATCCCCCAGCTATTTGATCTGTTAGTGGGCCGTCGGACGCAGGCAAGGCGCGGATTGGGCAGTACAGAGCGTCTTTCTTGACGCGGAGCGAGTTACTTCAGCGCAGGCCACGATCCGCCATGCTAAAACATCCCCTATAGACTGGCGGGTTCTTTGAGATCCCGCATCCGCACACGGCACTTCACTTAGGTTGAGTAAGCTGTGGTCTGTTTGTCTATTTTAATTTTTTGAATAAAGACTTTTAGCCTTGACTCTCGGGGCTGGTCATATTTATTCATCATACTGGGGTAGTGAGAAACCAACACCAGCCATGCTCCTACAAAATCCCCAACCCGTAGACATGAAACACACTAAAGAGTACCTTTCCCAAGTGGTGCACTCACAACTTGGCCGTGTGATAGTTAATACTTTGATATATCTTTTCCTCCCCCCTACACTTTTCCACTTATTCAGTTTTGTGCAATTTGGAGCAGTGGGACAACCCCTTGGGGAGGCCAAAGATAGCTCTCACCCCTAGAGCGCACCTGAGGCAGCTGCACCGTTGGTGATGTGGGTTTGTTAAGTAATATCTTAATTGTATAAGATTATAACCTGGCGTGGGTGGGTATATTGTTCCCTTGGAGCGATTTTTTCTGTGTTTGTTTGTTCATATTTTGTTTCCGTTGTATGCATTTTTCCGAGAGTGACAACCCACATAAGAAAAAGGAGAGAAGAAAGCACGGACCAAGGCAGCGCGAGACCCGAACCTATACACAGAACAACGCAAGGTTGACACACACAATAATAAAGAACAGGAAGGAGACTAGACGAGAGGCGGAGAATCGAATCCACAAGGAAAGAAGCGAAGATGTAAGAATACCTTGATGCGCAAGCACTTGCACAAGGCCGTGTGAGTGTTTATTAAAAACTATTTTAGAATTTACAAACAATAACCACTATTTAGCACTCAGATCAGTCACACCCTGAATCAGACTGTACCGATATCCTATTATTCCCCCAGTGCTCCCCCATCCCCTCTCCTTGGGTCCCTTTATTTTTTGAAGGATCCTGGGGTAGATATCCCCCTTTTGGGGTCGTTAGAGTCACAGGAGGAAAAGAAACATAGGGAATCTTTGCCCACTAACCAAGGTTGTTAATTACACCCTTATCCACTTTTTAATTATCTACAGGTAGCATCCGGGTATTTCCTGTTTCTATTCGATAGAGGTTGCCTTTTTATAATTACAGGTGGACAGATACCCGCTTCGGTTGTTCGTG